>ML816981.1:94838-124006 GCA_009831015.1 Picea engelmannii
GATATATAAAATATGCAGAACAGGAACGAAATGCTAGAAATAACATAAATCAGTAAAATATCCAGCATAATCTTCACAATACACAGAAATGATATACGAAATAGCAACAAAAATAGCACTTGAACAGAAATAGCACTTGATTCAGATAACAATGTTCACAGGCCTCTTCGAGGGGGCAACCTCCAATCGAACAGCGCTCTGTTACAATAATCTCCAAGCTAGGGTTCTCATACCCTCGACTCCTATTTATACTAAAAAGAAGCATCTAGAGGAAGATCCTTCTAGAAGCGGAAGCTTCTATTAGGTCTCCTTACATCCGCCTAATTCTCTTTTATTGAAAGGTCTTATTAATATTGACCTTTATTACATCCGAATACATTAATCTACCCATGTGCGGGTTAGGACCTTAACACTTAGGATCCACAGCAATCCCTTCCTCGGATATAATGTGTCCCAGATAATGGATCTTCTTTTGGTCAAATGATCACTTGCTCATTTTTGCGTACAGCTGGTGTTCTCTCAACACCTGTAGCACCATTCCAAGATGTTGTTCGTGTTCCTCCTCTGTCTTGGAGTACACCAAGATATCGTCCAAGAAGACTATGACAAACTTGTCTAGATAATTTCTGAACACTCCATTCATTAAGCACATGAAGACAGCAGGCGCGTTGGACAATCCAAACGGCACCAAAGTGAACTCATAATGACCGTACCTTGTTCTGAAGGCAGTCTTGCTGATGTCTTCATCCTTTATCCTCACTTGGTGATATCCAGATCAAAGATCTATTTTTGAAAATACCATCGCATCCTTTAACTGATAAAAAAGATCATCAATCCTTGGCAGAGGATATTTGTTTTTGACAGTGACTTTATTCAACTGCCGAAAATCAATGCACAACCTCAACGTTCCATCTTTCTTCTTCACAAATAGGACCGGGGCTCCCCACAGTGACACGCTGGGACAAATATACCCTTTCTTTAACAGCTCTTCGAGCTACATTTGCAACTCCTTCAGCACTGGTGTGCTCATTCTATAAGGAGCCTTTGAACTTGGAGCTGCTCCAGGCATAAGATTTATAGAAAAATCGATGTCCCTCTTTGGAGGTAGTCCAGGCACCTCCTGAAACACATCTTCGAATTCTTTGAGCACCCTATGGTCTTCCATATTTGAGACCACATCTTGGAACACTTCTTCCACCCGGGCTGTAAATAACTGACAGCCTTTTCAGTAACATTTCTTCAGCTGCATAGCTAAGATTTCTCTAACAGCCACGGCTCTGGGAATTCCTTGGACTGTTACCTGGTTTCCTTCTTCATCCAGACATGTAAATCTCTTGTTTTGGCAATCCAGAAGAGCATGGTGTTGGTCCAACTAGTCCATCCCAATTAAGCAATCATATGAACCTAAAGGCAGAATATTCAATTCAGCCTTAGTGCTCATTCCTTTCATGTCCACTGAACATAATTTAACCACTTCAGTGACCTTCCTCTTGGTCCCTGTGGCTAACTGCACTAACCAAGACTTCTCATGTTTTCTCTTCATTAGATGCAAACTTTCCACCACCCTAGGGTCTACATAACTATGGCTAGCTCATGAATCAATTAAAATAACAAGTGATCGGTTGTTGATCATACCTTCCACTTCAATCATGTGTGATTGAAATTCTACTTGCTTGTTGTCCAGAGATGCATATATCCGCGACATTCTGCTGCCCATATCCTCCACTGTTTCAGCTTGCTGAACAGTATGGATAGTTCTTGCTTTGTATTTTCTATGGGGGCAGTCTCTGTACCTATGATTCCCTTTACAGCCCCAACACTCCATGGTTGGAGGCCTTGGCATCTGTTCACTCCCTTCAACTTTCCTGGGCTCTTTAAAAGATGATTGTCCCCAAGGACTGTTCCTGAAAAAGGAAGGCTTGCTTCCCTTCTGCCTCTGTTCTTTCTTAAACCTCTTCTGGTCATCCCAAGCCTTCTGAAAGGTAGGCTTTTCCATTTGTTGTTCATATAGGCATTTCTCCCTTCTTATGGTTTCTTCCATGGTCTTAGGATCATCGTATTGAATCTTGTCACCAATGGAAGGTGGCAGTCCACTCAGATACCTCTGAATTTTGACAGCCTCGTCTTTGATGAATGGAACATACTTCAGTAGTTCCAGAAAACTCCGTTCATACTCATCAATGGTCATACTGCCTAGCTTGAGTTCGAAGAACTCCTTCATCTTTCTGTCATAATATCTTTTAGTTAGGTATTTCCTCTCGAAATACCTCTTGAATTCCTTCCAAGCAACCTCTTTCTCCTTGATGTGTTGCACCTGCACAAACTGATCCCACCACATGGATGCCTTTCCTTTCAGTTGGTACATTGCAATTCTTCCTTCTGCATGAGCAGAATAATTCTGCAGTTGGAAATATTTCTTCATGCCAAGCAACCATGTCTCAGCATCTTCCTCCTTCTTATGCTCCCCATCAAATGTTGGAGGTTTAAATTTGTTCATCTCTCCTTTCAATTCCTCCCTTCTAGATTTTTGTTGTTTTCTGGTAGGTGATGGGCTTGAACTGCTGTGTGTCTTACTGCCAGAATGTTTTTGGGAGCGACTGTGATGCCGACTACCACTCCTTGACCTGCTTCTTCTCCCATGAGTTCTGCGACTCTCCGTCGTACTTGAGTATCTTCCTTTCTCAAGTTTCTTCTCTATTCTTTCAAGACTCTGCAAGAATCTTAAGTTTAATTTCCCTTGCCGATCTCTGACTTTCATGAGCTTTCGGCTATCAGCTCGACGTTCCTTGGCCTCTCTTTGTAACCCTTCAATGATTTTCATCATATGTCCTTCCTTATCCATCTCTTTTCCATGCCCATGAGAGTTCGATCCTTCGACTCCCTTGTTAACATCCTTTCCTTCTTGTTCGTCTTCCATTTCAAGGATAATTTGCATTCTTCCCCAATCCATACTTGGCATTGATTATCTGGAGTTTTTGCCTTCGTTGAACTCTGCACACGCACTGTGCAATTGAATTCAAAATTTGTCAGGCCATTACACTTTATGAACAATCCGCAACATTCATAATTAATACGAACAAAAACGAAAGATATTTCAACTTCACAAAGTTTTCTGAGTTCTGTCTGGCTCTATGTTTTTCGGGTGTCCGAAACTTTAATTCAGTTACTTCGGGACTTCAAGTTTCATAGTTTCGCAACTCCTGATGTCGAGGTTTATTGTCCTCTCAGATTCCCGATCTCTGATGACCCTTTTTACGTACTAGCCCTCCTCAGCCTAGCTCCTGACTCATAAGACCATGCACCCCGACCGTGGTCATTTCCCTCTCGTGACTACTCCTATCGGAGTTTCGGCACTTGCACTGTCAACAGGCGCATGTCCTCGCAACCCTCGATTCTCCGATATGCCTTAGTCCTCCAAGCTAAGCCCTGGCCGATGTGACCACTGACTCGTGACCCTGGCCTTATCCCTTATCGAGGTTCAGGGTTTCACAAATATGAATGCGCCAAAACGCTTGACAGCGGAATCCCCGATTTCCTGATTTCCGATGGACTCCGTCCGTGCTAGCCCTCCGGGCTAGAAACTCATCATACAACCACACTATATGACCTCCACCCTATCGCGTCGGGTTTCGGCGATTCCATTATCATGCTCATATGCTCACGGGATCTCAGATGGGTCCCAGTCGTTGACTTGTCAACAGTCCTTTCTCTTGTTGCTATAAATCTGCCGCCTGTCCTCCTGACAGTCGATGTGGCCCCACGCACCTAGGCCTTATCGGGAAATCACGTATCGCGATTTTCCCATGCACGAAACCTTTGCCTCTGGAATCTATGATATCCCGATTCCCGATATGCCGATGTGCCTTTTTACTTTAACCCTTCGCGGTTAATTCAGGTCCATGTGACCTCTACCCCGCGACCGTACTCAAAGCTCTCATCGGGGTTTCGGGGTTCGGAGTTTCAAAGTGTATGAATCCCTTGTCACCAGGGTTCCCGATTTCCCGATGAACTTCCAACACCGATGGACTTACTCCTTGTTGGGAATTTCCCCAATGGTGCAGATATCTGCCACGTGTCCACTAAATGAACGGTCCAGATTTTGTTGCGAAATCACGTATCGTGATTCCATGTGACGATATCTCTATGTGTTTGAGAACTCCGATTCTCCGATTTCCAACTCTGTGGAATCACCTGACACGTGTCCACCCGAGATTCATGGTTATGATCCCTCCTCGGGATTTCGAGAATCCCAAGTTCTCGATTCTCTTGACTTCTAATATCCCGACGCCTCTCCGGAACTTCTCCTCTACCCATGAGGACTTAAGTCCTACGCAACTTCCGTCAACTCGGACGATTGACAAGTAATCCCACAGGAATCTTACGACTCATGATCCTCCCGAGTTTGAACTCCTGTGCAGTATCCAAAGGCTTTAAACCTCGTGCACGTTCTCCAGATCTGACGGTTGCAAGGGTTCGTCTTCCCTCCCGAACAGATTCGACGGTTCTAGCACCCTTGGTGTAGAGACCTGTCTTCCTGTGGTCATAGACCATACCGGCTGCGGTTTTCACCACACCGCTACACTCCTTGCTTGTAAACGTGGTCAAGCAACAACTTGACACACTGGGACAACCAACGTCCGAAATTGGCCATTCCAGGCCCAATTTCTCTTCACATTTTCGGTCCAAAGACCGCTCCACTGGCCCATCTAGGCTTAGTGTCGAAACCTTGGCTCTGATACCAATTTGTAGTGTACCCTTTCACTACCTAGGTTTCCCAACCTCTCAGTTTACCATTCTGTACATGGAATTATAAGAAAAGGCATTTAACACAATTAAGCACACTTAAATCTCACACTAAAATACATAAGATGTTGCTACAATTACACAAGCCATAGCAGTCACAGTATTTTATTTACACAACGAAAAACATGATACAAAACAGCACAGTCATGTGAACATGATCAAAACATAACTTAGAATACTTATCTTTTATCTGCTATAGAAATCACCAACCAAGTGCAGGCCTTCCACGAACCTCCCAGCCTTAGACCACACTATTCATCATCTCAACAGTAGGTCACCCCCGAGCTAGGACTGAGCTCCACCCCAAGGCAAGGATCCTAGGCTAGGTTGAGGTTACAGGGAAGATAGCACATACACAACCACTAGGAAGAAAGCTCTCCCAGGAATCTCCCACACTCACTGCCCACAGACCCTCATTCCCCACATGCCTGCTCCACCCCAGGGGAGTGCACCTTCTCTGTCACCTAGACAGTCCTTCGGCTTCCAGTCCCCCTTACCTTGGGTTACAAGAACAGACCGGACCAGAAGTCTCTGGGTTCTATGGCAGCTACAGGGATTTCTTCCAGGAGTTCTCTTCTCCCTCTGCGCACTCTCTCACCTGGAGGAGTCGCTCACAGGCCAACAAGCCTCACACAGTCCAGTACTGCGTGGTCACAACAATCCACAGGAAACATAGACAAATGCTTCCAAAAAACGGTTCAGCAATCACTGGATGATCTCGTGGTGATGCTTTCGGGATAGGCTCCAAACACAGGCTAGCTCAACATTTCCCATACAATCACAGGATGCTTCCACTCGAGTCCATCATAGGGATTCTGGTTCAGGAATGTGTTTTCGGGTTGCCTAGAACAGACATAGACTCATAGTTCGGATCATGGTGTACATGGTTTCTTCAGACAAACACAGGCTTAACGGCTTCGGAGATGAATCAGCGTATCTGGCAGAGGTCGTACTACGTTTCACGCTCAGAGGTTCGGGTCCGAATGGAGGAAGATCCCCACCCACGGTTCAGTTTAGGTTTATATTTGCATGCACCAGGGTTGACACTTGTCACCCTGGGAACTGCATGTGTTCCATCCATACGCCTTCCTTCCACCACTTGGGAATCACGGGTCCTTCCAAGAGGACTTAGGATAAAGTAATGTGCATATGGATTTTTAGGAAATAATATTAAAATATTATTCCAGGCCTAAGCCCCCTAGGCTTATCCCCTAGGCTCATCACTCAGCCCCTTTCCCACCTTCCAGCCCCTGATCCCTTGC
Source organism: Picea engelmannii (assembly GCA_009831015.1). Lineage (NCBI taxonomy): Eukaryota > Viridiplantae > Streptophyta > Pinopsida > Pinales > Pinaceae > Picea > Picea engelmannii. Next base: position 100,904 of record ML816981.1, read on the forward strand.
CCACTCTGTGGATGCTCAGTTCCCCATCACTCATTCTTCGTGGTCGGTCTGTACTGGCGATGTTTATATTTTATTAATTGATATGCATACTTACAAGTACATCAATAGGCTCCTGGCCTTCGACACTTAGGCTCCCTGGCCTAACAAAACACATAAGCCTAGAGCTTGTACAAGACTTGGCTCACCAGCCTATAGAACACATTTACAATTATTTGCATAAAACATGATCTGTAACGGGGCTCGGCCTTGGGGACACTACACAAGTCTTGGCTTGTGTTTTTCAATCTTCCCTTTTTCATTGAGTTTAGTTTTGTAAACCCACTTGACACCAATAATCTTCTTGTGTCTTGGAAAATCAACAAGATCCCATGTCTTGTTCTTCTCAATGGAGTCAATTTCTTGGTTCATGGATTGAACCCAATGTGGCTCCTTAGATGCTTCCTTAAAGGATGTAGGTTGACATGACATTAAAGCAAAAAGATTGTGTTGCTCAAATTCATCCAACTGCTGATGGATTTCTCTCAAACTTCAAGTTCTCTGATTCTGTGGTTCAGAGAATGATTCTCTGCTAGAAGTTGAGCTATCCTGTGAGTGTTCAGGTTGTCTTTGTACTTGCAATCTGAATATTTTGAGGTACTGGCTGTTCTGAATTTTCTGTGTTTTTAGAACTTGGCAGCAATGGATTTTGACTGTCCATGTGCTGATTTTCTGAATCATTACAGAATTGATTTTCCAGAAATTGTACAACTCTGCTGAGAATTAATTTCTTGGTGATTGGATTGTAAAGCCTGTAAGCTTTAGATGTTTCACTATATCCAGTGAAAATACATTTTTCACTTCTGTCATCAAGCTTCTTCCTTAATTTGGAAGGTATGTGGGCATATGCTATGCATCCAAATGTCCTTAGATGCGCTACATTGAGCTTTGTCCCACTCCATGCGTCTTGGGGAACTTTCATCTTTAGACTGGTGGTTGGTGATCTATTCAAGAGATAAACTGAATATGTGACTGCTTCAACCCAAAAAGTATTTGACAAGTGTTTCTCTCTAAGAAGTGTTCTTGCCATATTCATTATGGTCTAATTTTTCCTTTCAGGAACTCCATTCTGTTGTGGAGTATACCTGGATGTTGTTTGCATGATCATGCCTTGAGATTTGCAGAAATTTGCAAATTCTCTGGAGTTTTATTATCCTCCTCCATCTAACCTGAGTGCTTTGATATATTTTCCACTCTATTTTTCATCTTCTGCCTTGAATTCTTTGAATTTTGCAAATGTTTCAGACTTGTGTCTGAGAAAATAGATCCATATTTTTCTGCTGAAATCATCAATAAACATTAGAAAGTAAAAACTACCACCTATTGACTCTGTTTGCATTGGTCCACATAGGTCAGTGTGTACAAGTTCAAGATGTTGTTTGGCTTGATTGGAAGACTGTGGAAAACTAGTTCTCTTTTGTTTTCCAAGTATGCAAGACTCACATGGGGGAATTTGCTCTTTAAATATAGGTAGACCTTTAACCATAGAGTTTTTCTGAAGAAGACTTAGACTCTGAAATGGTAGATGTCCAAATCTTGTATGCCAAACCATTGTTTCATTCAGGGTTGATGCACTCTTTGCATATGGTTGACTCAGATTTGCAGTTCTGAGGGTAAGGGGAAACATCCTATTTGGGGTCATATGGATTTCAGAAATCAATTTTTTGCTTTGGAGTTTGTCATATATCTTACAAGATGTTCCCTCAAAAAGTACCTTATAGCCATGCTCAATGAGCTGTCCTACACTTAGCAAATTATGTTTTAAATCTGCAACATGATAGACATTGTATATGTCTTTCTTTACATTCTGTTTAGTAAGAATAGGAACAATTCATTTTCCTTGAACTTTGACTAAATAATCATTTCCAAGTGTAATATCAAATGAGATTGAAGAATCAATGCATGCAAGTAATTCTTTGTTACCTGTCATGTGATTGCTGCATCCACTGTCCAGCAACCAAAGATCTTTAGGTTGATGTTCAGTCTTGTGGCATGAGAGAAACATACCTCCTGAGTTTTCTCCCGTGTGATTTGACACATGTGCTCTGCCTGAGAGTTTATCTGCTTTCTTCTTCCTGCATTGAGATTCATAGTGCCCATACTTTTTGCAGTAATAGCATTGTATGCTTGTTTTGTCATTTGATCTTCTCCCTCTACCTCTTTGAGGTTGGAAATTCTGATGATTTTGTTGCTGATGTCTTTGACCTTGGAAATTTTGATTCGGATACTGTTGTCTATTACCTCCACTGGAGTGAGGGTAACTATGATTGCTCCCTCTTCCTTGGTGACCTCTTCTTTTTCCTCTGCCTCTCCCTCTGCTGAAGGAGAATTGAGTTTTGAAAGCATTGGAGATTGACTCATCTCTGAGATGCAGTTTGGTTTCATGTGTCACCAGTGAACCAATTAGTTCATCTGTTGAAAATCTTGATAGATCCTTGGATTCAATGATTGTTGTTACAACCATTTCAAATTTCTCAGGTAGACTTCTGAGAATTTTCTCAACAATTCGTTGATCAGTGATTGTTTCACCAATCAATATGATCTGGTTCACGATTCCCATGACTCTGGTCATGAACTGATCTACAGTTTCGGACTCTGTCATCCTTAGAGTCTCGAATTGCGTCCACAAGGTCTGCAGTTTAACTGTTTTGACCCTGTCATTTCCTTGATAGGAAGATTTAAGGATGTCCCAGGTCTGTTTGGAAGTACCAGCGCCTGTGATTTTCAAGAAAATCGAATCATCCACAGAATTTTGAATCTAGAATTTCGCTTTATTTTCTTTGGTCCTCATAGTTGCCTGAGCAATTCTCTGCGCATTTGACATGGCAGCGAGGGCGGCTGGAGCCGGTTCCACATATCCAAGATCCACTGGTTCCCAACATTCTTGTGCTTGCAAGAACGACCTCATTCAAAGAGACCAGAACTCATAGTTCTTTCCCAGTATAATTGGACCCTAAGTTGGTCCTAAGATCCTAGACGACATTTTTTTTTTTGAAAAAAAAAATTCAGAAAAAAATAGAGGGAAATTTTGTATTTACCTCCGATCGCCAATTTGCTGATTTGTCGAATTCCGTAATGCCGATGGACTCTTCTTTCGGGAAATTTTTTGAAAGCCTTGATCTTTGCCATGTGTCCTCAACAAATGGACGACTCAAGTTTGCTTCGGGGATTTCCCCGTAGAGATTCTCGATCCCTCGTTTTGACGAGATGACGTCAGCTGGGCCCCACAACGGAGTTTACCTCCTGTCGGAATTTCAAAGTTCGGAGTTCTGAAGTGCCCATATTTCTTGTTCTTAAGATTCACGAAACGTCGAATCCCGATGTGCCGATGGCCCTTTCCTTTTCGAGACTTTTCCCGAGTCCTCGAATTTACGCCACGCGTGCGAGAAAGATGGATGGTCCTGATTCAACCTCGGGATATCGCGACTTGCGATGCTCCAAATTTCTGTCAACTTGAAACCGTGATTTCCGAAACGTCGACGGTTTCCTTGATGTCCTCCACGTGTCCAGTCAAATGGATGGCTGAGATTTGATTGCTATGTTGCGTATCGCAATTTTATGAGTTTCGAAGTCCTATTGCAACGGTCATTCAAAACCGCGAACTCCGATATGCCGATGTGACGATGCATAGATCTACTGCCATCTGTCCTGTGACGATGATTTCGCGATATTGTGTATCGGAGTTTTGGAGTGCAATCTTTTGCTCGTCCAACTCCCGATTACCGATTTTGCGATGTGATAAGATCGACCGTTCACGATCTTTCTTGATCCAACAGTCTAGAATGACTCGTGATTTTACGATTCGCGAATTCTCACGACATGTCTTCTGACCTTTACACCTGCGAGTCACGAAGTGCCGAAATCTCGCCACGTGTGTCTTGATGGACGATCCAGATGATGTCGAGACTTCTCAAGTCAAAATTTCTCATGTGCGCTCTAGAGGATTAAACCTCGTGCACTTTCTCGCTGATCCAACGGCTGTCGGGCCTCTGCGCAAAATCTAACGGCTGAAACTCTTTTGCCTTTTCCGTGTTTTCCTCTTCCCTTCTGAACTGGTTTCCCACTTCAGATCCATTCGCAAGATGAATCTTACGGCCTTAATGGTTGTTCTTTGCACATTGGACGCGATCTTTTTTGAATTTGACGGAATTTTCTCCTGTGGGAGAAAAATTGTGAATCTTTCAAAGATTTGAAATAATTTCATGAATTCTTCGTTCTCTGCTACAATTTTTGACAGATTTGAGCGAAATTAAGAAAAATTTAAATGATGTTTCTTTCTGCAACAATCTTTTAACGAATTTGAACAAATTCTTCGAGTTCTTTACACGTTCTTCCATTCTGCAGCTCTTCTTCGTCAATCTTTGACGGTTCTTTGAAAAAAAAATGCAAGAATATTTAAAGTTTCTTCTTCTGCGTTCTCTTCATCCTGGATCTTTCGATCATTCTACACTCTACTTCCTCCACAAGCTTCTTACGACGATCTTTTAGAGAGTCTTTCGGACAACTCTCCAAGCCTTGTGAAAAGTCTGTGTCGCGTGCTCTCAAGATCTGTGAAGCTCTGTACTGTGAGAATCGTGTTGCTCTCTGGACTATGTGAAGAGGCTTATTGTTGAAGCTATGATACCATGATAAATTGTGAAGCAAAGAGAGATGCAGAGAGAAAATAATAGAATAGTATATTGAAATGTATGAAGAAGTACTGAACTAAGTTACAATGCAAGAAGGTTGAGCTAAATAGGCTCAAGAAAGACAAAAATAGAAAGTACAACTGTCCAGTACAGCTGGCAGTGTATAGTCAGACTGTTGAGGTTACATTATGTTTAACACACATCACCGATCTGAAAGATTTATTGATTGTTAAGTTCAATTATGTTTTATTGCTAGGTATACATCATGAATTATATTTGTTTGAAAGTCCTTCCTTGAAAAAGTATTTTCTTAGAGCTTTGTACGTGGAACATAAAGTGATACCTCCAATTCGTTCTCTTAACGCTCGATTTAGACCCTCTAATACCGGTAATTTTCCTAATCTCCCGTTCTCTAGTCCTCACACGTCACTTGTATCATCCCATAATGCACCATGGTGTTATTTCCACTAAAACAATTCACAATCTTTTACATATTATCGTGCACTTAATAATTTGCGCACTAACAAAAAATTGTTCATAGAGATGGCTCCACCTGAATCCTTTACACCTACTGTAGTTGTATCCCTCGATAATCATACCGAAGTAGACCCATCCCTCATCTTGATGACTGCTAATGAACCAATAACATATACTCTCCCCCTTTTCACCCATAATTTCCAGATTAAACATGAATTGGCACCCTCGTTATGGACAATGGTAGCCAGAAGAACCTCGTCTCAACGAACCAGGTACAACACGTCCAAATCCCCACTATGACACATCCAACATCATACCAACATTGTTGGGTACAAAAGGGAGGCCCTTGTCTCATAGTTTTTCGGTGTTCTGTGGTCACCTTCGTCATTGGCCCATTTAAGGATAGGCTCACATGCAATGTCTCCCCTCTCGACTATGCTAAATTTTTATTAAGACTTCCCTACCAACAGGCCCGACAAGTTGTGTAACATGCCAAATCTCATCAAGATCACTTGCAACTTGTCAGATCTAGCTATGTGCTACCTTCTTCTCCTCTTAAATCCACCCAACATATTACTAACCAAGCATCCCTTAATCAAGTGAGTGGGAACCAATGCTTTTCTTTTTTCTTTGTTCGCCCCATGGACCCAAACAATCAAAATACTCATGTACCTCCTTCCATGGCTCCTTCACTCAAAGAATTTTCAGATGTATTCACACAACCCACAATACCACCCTCATATCACTCTATGTATGTAGCATCCATCTCTTGCACGCACTGAGCAAACTTATTTTTTGAGGACACTTGCGAGCAAGTGATCTGGGTTATTATACTATTGGTTGTCTTGATACTGATTATGAGATATTATGGATTTTATGATATGTTATTTTGTTGTATTTAAATAGACAAGTGCTATTGGATGGTTTATCTTGAGTGTGCAGGAATTTGTACATTTAGGATGTAGAGGCTTCGATGAAACCCCTTGGACTCTGGATCGAGTCAGGGAGTGGACTGTTGGGTTTGAATGTTGTTGATGTGACACATGTACAGTTGATTATATGTTATGATGATTGATTATTAGTGATGACATGATTCATTGTTAGATGCAGGCTGACGATATCTTTCCAACCAAACTCACATTTGGAGTAAAGGGGTCATGCACTACAACCAGAGACATTGAGAGAGAGGTGTGGCAGTAGCTCTACCATAGCCTACTGGGACTCTCGTCATGGCTTGAACTGTAGGGTAACAATTACCTAGTTCGAGAAGACCCACGATGACATGAGGGAAGACTCTGACAATTGCTCACAATGATTATAAGGGGCGTGCAATAAGGCAGGGGCCTTATTCCCTAGAGGTCCTTAGTATCCCACAAGATCACATGGCAGAGTATATACTCGAGGAGTTGATGTCTATCAAATTAAGTCAAGAGGCGAGTGGCACCCTTGGAGCACGTAGTGCGTCTTAAAGGGAATGTGATGCTAGGAAAAAAGAAAGAAGCGAGGGGCACCCTTGGAAAATGTAGTGCGTCTTGAAGGGCACGTCACGCAAGGAAAACAAAAAGAGTCGAGTGGCAACCTTTGATCATGCAGTGTGTTTTAAAGGGCACATCGTGATTTTAACTGGTAAGTGAATAAACCTAGTCGGCCTTAAAATGAATGATGCGATAAGTAAAGTTTAACGAATAACTTTTTTACTTAAGTATTTTTGCCAAGCTTAGTGAATTAAAAACCTAGGTTTGAGTAGAACATTAGAACAAAAAAACAACAACTAATTAGACGTATAACCAGATTAAATTGGAAATTTAAATCCCCTAAGGTTCTTTGTATAAAATTTTAATCCACTAAGTTTCTTTCATAAAATGTTAATTCACTAATATTCTTTTTATAAAATTTAATTCACTAAACGTTCTTTTATAACTAATAAGAGAAATTCAAACCTTAATTATTAAAGTAAGAAAAAAAAAGCAAATTATAATGGAGGATTAAATTCATAAAAAGAGTAAATTGTTGTTTATTTAAACTACTAATTCAAACATAGTTATAAAAAGCGGAAATTTAAAAGAAAAGGAAACTGAAAGAAAAAGTGAAACTTAAAAAAAGGGGGAAACTTAAAGAAAATGTTGAATATCTAACTTAGTAAGGAATCTACCATTTGGAACTTTATGTTTATGAACTCAACTAGTAATTAAGTAAGGTGTAAGTCATTTAAGTATTGTAAGGGAATATTGGGACACCGAGGAGCATTTTTAGGAATTCTCTTGGTGGGTGAGGGAAATAGTAGCATTTAATTAATTAATAAAATTGATTTTCTGGTGCAACTAGGGGATCGAGCGACATGTCTACGGGGGAGATTAATTAAATGAAAAAGGAATTTAATGAGAATTTGCGAAAATAATTACATGAAAACTCTATAAAATAGATGGCGGAGGAGGAGTATGAACACATCTATTTTGCGTAACGTTACATTGTTGAAATTTAATCTACAATTAAATTTCTCTTGTGGGAGTTGTGATACACGGCTTGGGTAATGAGTGGTAGCTCGACCTTGCATGGCGAGATGGGTGCTAGCTTTCTCTTGTATTATGTGTGTGGTCCCTTTGCGTCTTGGGTGGCTCAGGGGGAAGAAGAGTACCCCTAGATTTGGCTGAGAGGTATCAGTGAGGTCACATCGATTGGCAAGCGGGAGTTGGATAGAGCGTGCATGGGACAATGACTTCAGAGCTTTCACCTTTGGCTATGGTACACATGTGTATATTTGTACTTAATTGTAGTTTAAATATTGTTCCTATGCCTTCAATAATGTACTTCTACTGTGTTAAGTTTTATGTTTTATTCAGCGTAACAATATCAAGATATTTCATTCTTATCTTCAACAAATTTTCTTGATGAGCCTAGAGTTTTATGATCATAGAACTTAGAGTCATCCCATTCTTATATTTGTTGTGTTTTGAATTGATTTCCCATGGCGAACCCAAACCTTGAATCAAATGAATTCTTTGCGTTTTCTTTTATTGATTTAATAGGAAGAAAAATTGTGTTTTTATCTTTTGTCCCTTATCCTTTAAGTTATTAGTGTGTGCCTGAGAATTCAGCAAGGAGCCTAATCGACTATATTCACTACGGTGTTTAAGACTGAGATTTAAATGCCCTCCTTTCTTGTGCATGGATAATAAGTGAAGGATAAATTTTATCCCAGCTACTAATCCCTTACTTATCTGTGTGTTTTTCTCTTCCGTTATTTTCTGCTCCAACCATTTAGTTTTATTCAACAACTTCCATTGTAAACAACTAATAACAAGAAGGGAAAAGTCACCTTTCTTAGAAAATGCGTCCCTCTCTCAGTCAATGGCATCGATGGTCATTTTCTAAAACTCACGTATCTTGTTTTTCTCTCTTCATTTTCTGTTTGCAATTTATTTTCAGATATGTATTTTTGAGTGTTCATTTAACGGTTGAATTTCATATCAATTGGTATTAGAGTTTGGATCAAATCCATCTTCTCCTCAACCATGTAATTTAGAAGAGAGTCCATCCAACATTTTTTTTAGAGCCACATGTCAACAATTTAAGTGCAATGTCCTCATGGATTTGAGCACGTTCATCTTTCACCATTATCCACATGCACTCTTGAGGATACCAGGTGCCTTTTTAGTTCACTCGGGATTTTAGTGATTCTCAGTGCAACATCAAGTGTCAAACCGTCATCCGTGATGAATGAAAATTATTCCACTACGAAGAGAGTCATCTACTAAGGATTCTGCATCTACAAGAACAACTCTAATTCAGTATCTAATGATGTCTCTCCAAGAGTTTCTATGTCTGAAATAGTGCAGACCTCCAACACACATGAAATTCTATACGTGCTTTCAATTACTGATGTTTTGAGGACAAATGAATATAGAGAATGTCGAGTGTTTGCTTCAAATTCTTTCCAAATACTTTTGTACATCTCTTTAGATGACATAAGACATGAAGCTTCAGATCGTCTGTCTACAAATTCAGGGAATTGCATAGACATGATGGGCCACTAAGCACTTCTACCCACTGGGCTATTGCCACAACCTCCTCACCAGATGGTTGTATCTCTGAACAATTGCCAATTAGTTTTTCCAGGGATACATCCACATCATCTACAAACTATGCATCCAACTCCACATCATCGATCTGAAAGATGTATTGATTGTTACATTCAATTATGTTTTATTGCTTCATGAAATATATTTTTTTGAAACTCCTTCCTTGGAAAAGGATTTTCTTAGAGCCTTGTATGTGGAACATAAAGTGATATCTCCAATTTGTTATCCTCAAGAGCGATTTAGACCCTCTAATACCGGTAATTTGCCTGATCTCCCCTCCTTTAGTCCTCACACCTCACTCGTATCATCCCATAATGCACCATGGTGTTCTTTCCACTAAACCAATTCACATTCTTCTACATAATATCATGCACTTAATAATTTGCGCACCAACAAAAATTTCTTCATAGAGATTTCTCCACCTAAATCCTTTACACCTAGTGCAGTTGTATCCCTCGATAATTATACCGAAGTAGACCCATCCCTAATATTCATGACTGTTAATGAACCAATAGCATATACTCTCCCCCTTTTCACCCATAATTTCCAAATTAAACATGAATTGGCACCCTCATTATGGACAATGGTAGCTAGAAGAACCTCATCTCACAGGACTAGGTACAACGTGTCCAAATCCCCACTATGCCACATCCAACATCATACCAACTTTGTTGGGTACAAAAGGGAGGCTCTCGTCTCATATTTTTTCAGTGTTCTGTGGTCATCTTCCCCATTGGCCCATTTAATGATAGAGTCACATGCAACGTCTCCCCTCTCGATTGTGGTAAATTTTTATTAAGAATTCCCTACCAACAGGCCTCGCAAGTTGTGTACCATGCCAAATCTCATTAATATCACTTGCAACTTGTCGGATCCACCTATGTTCTAAATTCTTCTCCTCTTAAATCCACCCAACATATTACTGACCAAGTATCGCTTAATCATGTCAGTGGGAACCAATGCATCTCTTTATTTTGTGTTCACCCCATTGACCCAAACAATCAGAATGCTCATGTACCTCCTTCCATGGCTCCCTCACTCGAAGAATTTTCATATTTCTTCACCCAACCCACAAGAGCACCCTCATATCTCTCTATGTATGTAGCATCCATCTCTTGCATGCACTTAATGAACTTATTCTTTGAGGACACTTGTGTGGAAGTGATCTGGATTATTATACTATTGGTCATCTCGATAATGATTATAAGATATTATTAATTTTATGATATGTTATTTTGTTGTATTTAAATAGACAGTTGTTATTCATTGTGTTCTCTAGAGTGTGTGGGACTTTGGAAATTTAGGATGCAAAGTCATCGATGAAACCCCTTGGACTCTGTATCGAGTCAGGGAGTGGACTGTTGGGATTGAATGTTGTTGATGTGACATATGTACATACGATTAGATGTTATGATAAATGATTAGTATTGCTGACATCATTCATTGATGGATGCAGGGTGACGATCATTGATATATTGCCAACCAAACTCACATTTGGAGTAGAGGGGTCACGTACGACAACGAGAGACATTGAGGGAGAAGTGTGGCAGTAACTCTATCATAGCCTAGTATCACTCCTATCGTGGCTTGAACTGTAGGTTAACACTTACCTAGTTCGAGAAGACCCACGATGATGTGAGGGAAAATTGTGAGAGTCGCTCATGATGATTCTAAGGGTCGCACAATAAGGTAGGGGCCTTATTCCTTAAAGGTCCTTAGTATCCCAAAAGATCACATGCAAGAGTATTGACTCGAGGAGTTGACGTCTACCAAATTAAGTCAAGAGGCGAGTGGCACCCTTGGAGCACGTAGTGTGTCTTAAATGGAACGTCATGCAAGGAAAATAGAAAGAGGCGAGTGCCAACCTTGGATCATGTAGTGGATCTTGAAGGGCATGTCGTGCAAGGAAAACAAAAAGAGTCGAGTGGCACCCTTGGAGTATGTAGTGTGTCCTAAAGGGCAAGTCATGATTTTAACTGGTAAGTGAATAAACCTAGTCAACGTTAAAATGAATGATGTGCTAAGTAAAGTTTAATGACTAAATTTTTTCCTTAAGAACTGTCGCTAGGCCTAGTGAATTAAAAACCTAGGTTTGAGTAGAACATTAGAACCAAAAAACAACAACTAATTAGATGTATAACGAGATTAAAGTGGAAATTTCAATTCCCTAAGGTTCTTGGTATAAAATTTTAATTCACTAAGTTTCTTTTATAAAATGTTAATTCACTAAGATTCTTTTTATAAAATTCAATTCACTAAAGGTTTTTTTATAACTAATAAGAGAAAATCAAACTTTAATTATTAAAGTAAAAGAAAAAAAAATGAAATTACAATGGAGGATTATATTCATAAAAAGAGTAAATGGTTTTTTATTGAAACTACTAATTCTAAACTTAGTTATAAAATGGAAAACTTAAAAGAAAAGGAAACTGAAAGAATAGTGAAACTTAAAAAAAGGGGGGAAATTTAAAGAAAAAGTTGAATATCTAACTTAGTAAGAAATCTAGTCTTTGTAACTTTCTATTTATGAACTCAACTAGTAATTAAGTAAGGCATAAGTCATTTAAGAATTGTAAGGGAATATTGGGACACCGAGGAGAGTTTTTAGGAATGCACTTGGTGGGTGAGGGAAATAGAAGCATTTAATTAATTAATAAAATTGATTTTCTCATGCAACTAGGGGATTGGATGACATGTGTGCGGGGGAGGTTTTTCGAAATTAATTCAATGAAAAAGGAATTTAATGAGAATTTGGGAAACTAATTACTTGAAAACTCTATAAAATATATGGCGGAGGAGTATGGACAGATCGATTTTGCGTAACGTTACACTGTTGAAATTTAATCTTGACTGAGCTTTCTTTTCTGGGAGTTGGGATACCAATCTCGGGTAACGAGTGGTAGCTCGACATTGCGAGGCAAGATGAATGGTATCTTTCTCTGGTATTGTGTGTGTGGCCCCTTTGCGGCTCGAGGGGGCTCAGGGGGAATAAGAGTACCGCTAGAGTTGGTTGGGAGGTACCGGTGAGGTCACATCGGTTGGCAAGCCGTAGTTGAATGGAGCGCGCGTGGGACAATGAATTCAGAGCTTTCTCCTTTGGCTACGGTACACATGTGTATATTTGTATTGAATGGTACTTTAAATATTGTTCCTGCACCTTCAGTAATGTATTTCTACTGTGCTAAAGTTTATGTTTTATTCAGTGTAACACTATCCATAGATTTCATTCTTATCTTCAACAAATCATCTTGATCAACCTAGAGTCTTATGATCATAGAACTTAGAGTCATCCCATCCTTATGCTTGTTGTGTTTTGAATTGATTTCCCATGGCGAACCCAAACTCTGAATCAAATGACTTCTTTGTGTTTGTTTTTATTGATTTAATAGGAAGAAAAATTGTGTTTTTATCTTATGTCCCTTATCTTTTAAGTTATTAGTGTGTGCGTGAGAAGTCGGCCAAGAGCCTAATCGACTATCTTGACTATGGTGATTAAGACTGAGATTTAAATTCCCTTCTTTCCTGTGCATGGATAATAAGTGAAGGATACATTTTCTCCCAACTATCAATCCCTTACTTATCTCTGCATTTTTCTGTTATGATTAGTCTCTGATCTCTGTGTTTTTCTTTAATGCATAATCCGTGTGTCCTTCCCAGAATTTCATCTCTGCATTTTTTAATGATACATCTCTACATTTGGATTGATAAATCCCAACATTTTGGATGAAAAATCTCCACGTATTTGAATGATAAATCTCTTCCTTTCTATTTGAATGATTGTCTCCTCGTTTTGTCTATTGTGCTCTAAATTTTCTTTCCTAACGCCCAATTTCTTACCTTTCTCACTGGGTGATTTTTATTACAGTGATAATTTACTACAACGATATTATTATGGAGATTGATTACAAGCGATAATTTTGTTAGAGATTTTATTACAGTGATAATTTTATTCCAACAATTTTATTCCAGTGGTAATTTTATTCTAGCGATTTTATTACAGTGATAGTTTTATTCAAGCGATTTCATTCCAATGATTTATTATGGCGATTTTATTACAATTATAAATTTATTATGGTGATTTTATTGCAAGTGATAATTTTATTCCAGCGATGTTATTGTAGCGTTATCCTAGTGTTCTTTTCGTGTTGTGGTGACATAATTCCTTCGAAGGACTCGTTGCATGCGTTGAATGAGAACCACACACGAAACTTGGCTAGGTCATGCGTTTCCCGTTTAAGGTGAAGTGGTTGTTGAAATTCATGTTTGGTACCTTGTTCTGTAACATTTTTTGTTTGTTCTCACTTGCCACAAGGGTTCTAGTCATATGTCTCGTTGATGTTGGTTGCGTGGTTTGATCTGATGTTGGCAGTTAGCTTAGTCGTTTTTATTTTGTCTCTAGTAAGATGGGTCATTATGTTTGTGTGTTTCCTGAATTGCGTGTGTTGTGTTCATCATCTAGTTGTGTCGATTGACTATTGTCGTAATTACTTAACCTCTTTTAAAAAAATATAATAATAATAATACATATTTCACTCGTTATGTGTCACATGTTGTCCTAACGATGGGGGTCATTACAGGAATAAGTTTACTTTATTTAAATAAGACACTACAATTGGCCTAAGTTTGCATATATTGTTCCTGTCATTTGAAAAGTTTATGAACTTTGGATTCATAATTAATAGAAACAAGATTTATTCCTTAAAATGTGGTATATATATCATTTTTGATACTTTTGTTTCTTGGGATGTGTTGAAAATAATTGGGAAATTTATAGTATGAGTGTAGAAGCATATTAGTTTAGAATAATTAATATAGGGGAATAGACTCAATAATTTATTAGGAAAAAGAGAATTCCATTCCTAATTTTTTAAATTGTTTGTAGGTTGAAGGGTCAGCATGATGTTGCACTCAGATAGTTGTACAATATTTTCTTTCACCTAAGAGTATTTGTAGGTTATGGGATGAGTAAGATGACTTAGAGCGAGATATGAATTTATTCTAGTGGATTCATAACTCATCTTAGGGGTAATATTTCTCATAGAAAAACAAAAAAATTAAGTGTATGAAATATCCTACATCTAACGAAAAGTCTTTAGTTTGTAGCCAATTGATTGTGGTCTCTTCAAAAAACATACAACTAGTTTTCATCCCAAATCCTTTTAGAGTTAATACATATTATCCAACTATCATTATTTTCCTTTACATTAGTCTAGGCAAAGGAATCCCACCACTTACATCTACAAATATCTTATTGAAAAGATGACAAGTCCGCTTACACGATCTCTTGTATATTTCTAGCATAACTGAGCTTCCCCTCTGTTAGGTTTCAATCATGGTGGTTTAGTCAAAGTTGTTGGCATAACTAGTTGGTCGAACTTGACCCTCACATGATATATTAATCCATTGTGTAATACCAAAAAATACCCTTTTAAGTGAAGAGATAATAGTCAAAACAATCTTATGTGGAGAGGATACATAGGCAACTAATGAGGCATGAGGAAAGATTAAAAACCAACCATAGTTCAAGGTTAATTTAAACTATAATAGCTAGGATAAGCCTAATTCTATGAATCTTGTGTTATTAAAACATGATGAAGGTCCACTTAAACAAACGACATCCAATTTTCTATTAATTCTAAAAGAATACTTGTCCTCTTACTGAATTCATAATTTCAAAATAGTATAAATTGTTAAGTTTTTCAAAATCGCTCACACTATTATATTGTTATGTCAAATTACTCATAAGTAACAAATGAAAAATGGGTACAATGAGTTTGCATCAAGTTAGATTATAGAATTATTTTAGTAACTTCATAAATTCTTTTTCAAAATCACTCATACTATTATATTGTTATGTCAAATTACTAATAAGTAACAAATAAACAATTGGCACAATTAGATTGCATAAAGTTAGAATATACAATGTTATGATATTGTTATGTCAAATTACTAATAAGCAACAAATAAAAAATGGGCATAATCAGTTTCCATAAAGTTAGAATATACAATGACTTTAGTAACTTCATAAATTCCATTACATAATATAATTGTGAGAATATAGTAAATAGTTATCATCAATTTAAATTCATCATAATTTAATAAATTTTCATAAATTCTTAGTTAAAATTTATTAAATTTAAGGTCTTGTAAACCAAAATGCCTAAAAATACTTAACAAGAAAACATGACATGAAATACTTATTAAAGAAAACATAGACAATCAGGTTCAAAAAGTTGACTCCAACAACATCCTTAAACTCCATAAGAATGAAGAAAGTAATATCCAATGTGAAGTGAGAGAAATGATAATGTAATGAAGAGTTGAAACAACGGACTTTAAGTTCTGAAGGATCTATGCAGGCCTATCTATACATTCAATGATAATCATTCAATGAAATAGCATAACAGTATACTAAATACCAAATGATTAAATATCATAGAAAGAAGAAAGAATTGTAATTACACAAAAAATGTTGCGTTCGATCAACCTTGATCTTTATAACAATACATAGCCTCATAGAACAAATAGTTAGTTGCTCCTGATTGAACACTTACAACAAGTGATTATAGAAGACTACTCATGCATTTTGCATGCATTATTTAGTTAGAGAATCTATATCTGAATACTAACCGACATAAAAGAAAACTTTAAATAGATTGCATCACGTCAAATGATTGACAAGACTGCATCAATTACCAACATACTCCCCCTTGATGCTGAGAGGGCTCACAATCTGATCTCAAAGTTTCAAAAACTGGACTTTAGCAACTCCGTTAGTGAAAATGTCTGCAAGTTGTTCTTGGGCCTTTATATACATTAGTTCTACTTCCTTCTTTTGCACCAAATCTCTAATGAAATATTTGTTGCCTTCATATGTATTTCAGATGGCTCTATCATGTATTTCCCTTCTTTTTTAGCTGCCTTCATATGTATTTCAGATGGCTCTATCATGTATCTTGAAACAAGAGAAACTAAATAAGCAATATCAGGTCTTGTGTGGGTTAGAAACTTCAAACTTCCAACAATACTTATGTATGTTTCCTCAACAACAATTTCAGCACCATCATCTCTACACAACACAATTCTATAAGTAGTTGGAGTGGAGGCTAGTTTAATATCTACCATATCAAATTTCTTCAACATATCTTTTGCATACTTTGTTTGACAAATGAAAATTTCATCCTCATTTTGATAAACCTCCATACCCAAAAAATATTGCATGAGACCCAAATCTTTCATCTCAAATTCATTCATCGTAGCAATTTTGAATTCATCCTTCATCTTAGAACTACTACCCATATATAATAACTCATCAACATATAGACTTACAATAAGAATATCATCACCTTCTTGTTTGTAGTAAAGTGTAGGTTCACTTTTACTTCTATTAAAGCCGTGCTCGCCTAAAAATATCCATCAATCCTAGCATACCATGTTCTTGGTGCTTGCTTGAGGCCATACAAAGCCTTTTTCAACTTGTATACTTGTTGTTCTTTTCCTTTCACATCAAAACCTTGTGGTTGTTCCGCAAACACTTCTTCTTCTAAGTACCCATTGAAAAAGACACTTTTCACATCCATGTGATGAATGCTCCATTTCTTATGAGTCGTTAATGAAATCAACATTCTAACAGTCTCTTGTCTTGATACTGGTGCAAATGTTTCTTCATAATCAATTCCATACCTCTCTGTGAATCCTTTAGAAACTAATCTTGCCTTGCGTCTTTCAACACTCCCATCACTATTGTACTTAGTCTTGTAGACCAATTTAGTACCAATATTTGTATTTTCATGTGGGAGTTTTGTAAGCTCCCAGGTATCATTCATGTGAATAGAATCTATCTCTTCTTGCAATTCTTGCAACCAAACCTCATTAGTACATGCATCTTTAAAACATGATGGTTCAAAATCATCCTTAAAAAGTAAAGAAAAATTTATTGTCTCACCTATTGAATTTTCTTCATGTGCTGGACTTTTACTCCTTTGATAAATGTCACTTAATCTTCTTACCTTCCTTGAACTTGAATTTGATGTTGGGCTTGCACTTGGAACTGGAGAATTAGATGAGGGGCTACTTGGTGGATTTGTAGCACTTGGAACTGAAATATTAGTGGGCTGATCATTATCAATATCATCAATAATATCAATATCATTAATAATATCCTTATCCAAAACAGATTTAGACATATCATCATGTCATTTTTTATGACCATAAACTCCCCCTTCATAAAAAATTACATCTCTTGACACAACAATGCTATTAGTGAGGGGATTATACAACCTGTAAACCTTACTTTGCTCACTGTATCCAACAAAAATGCATGACTCACTTTTTGGATCTAACTTTTTTCTCTTTTGATCAACTACGCGGACATAGGCTACAAAACCAAAGACTCTCAAATGATTAACATTAGGTTTTTCTTCATACTAGGCTTCATATGGAGTCATCATATCAAGTGCACTTGTGGGACATCTATTGAGAATATATAAAGATGTAGCAGTTGCATCACCCCAAAAAGAATTGCTTAATCCCTTGGTTTGTAACATACTTCTTGCCATTTCCGCCATGATTTTTCCTCTCTGCTACTCCATTTTGTTGAGGTGTGTAAGCAGTGGTGAGTTGTCATTTGATGCCATTCATATCACAATAATTCCGAAAATATTTTGAACAAAATTCTCCTCCACCATCAATCCTTAAGCACTTGATTTTGCAACCTCTTTCATTTTCCATGAGGGCTTTAAACCTCTTGAATGTATCAAAGGCTTCATCCTTAGTTATCAAAAAATAAACCCAACACTTTCATGAGAAATCATCAATAAAAGTAATAAAATATGATGACCTACACAAACTCATTGTCTGCATAGGACCATAAATGTGTGAGTGAACTAAGTTAAGTGGATAATGGGCCCTCCATGCATTTCCTTTTGAAAATTTCTTTCTTGCATGCTTTCCTTTAGCACACCCTTCACAAATATCCGTTTGTTCTTGAACCTTAGGAAAACCATAAACTAATTCTTTTGATGTTAGAATCTTGAGACTATGAAAATTCAAATGTCCATACCTCAGATGCCACAACCAACTTTTTTCTTCATATGCCATATTGGCAAGATGGTTTTTATGTTCTCCAAACATCAATGGGCATATCCTATTCTTCGACATAGGCACAACTGTAACCACCCTATTGCCTCTATTATTATCATAAATTGTACATTGTTGATTTTCAAACACCACCTTATAATTTTTCTCATGCAATTGTCCAACACTCAATAATAACTTCTTTAATATGGACTTCCATAGCTCCTTTTGCAACAACCTCCAATGCTTTGTCATCACCCAGCTTGATCTTGGATTTGAAACTCCCACCCATTTTAGAAAATAGCTTCTTATTTCCTCACATGTGGTTAGAACACCCAATCTAAATACCAAATATCTTTAGTGCCATTTTCAGTTTTGTCATAAGATAAGAATAAATTGTTTGAAGAGGCTTCATCACCTTCTTGAGCATAATTAACACCTTTGTTATTATTGTCTTCTTTTAATCTACAATCCCTTTCAAAGTGACCATACCTTTTACAATAATAGCACTGGATATTTCTTTTATCAAATTTTCCTCTTCCTCTTCCTCTTGGATAATTCTGATTTTCACCTCTACCTTGGCTTTGGTTTCTTTTGCTGCTAGTGTTGGCATCTTCATTCTTCGTAATTTGCAATTTTGAAGAAAAAAATTTATCGCCACCTTCTTCAAATGAACCTATCAATCTTTATTCATGAGAAATAAGAGATCCAACTAGGTGATCAAACTGAAGAGTAGAGAAATCCTTCTTTATTCAATGATTATGGCAACATGGTTCCACCTTGGTGTTAGAGACCTCAACACCTTTTTAATCAAAACCTCTTTGTCCACAATTTCTCCAAGAGTAGCCATCTTATTGACTACATCTTTTACTCTCACACAATAATCACTTACATTTCCAGCTTCCTGCATCTTCAAATTCTCAAATTCTTTTTTCAATGTATGTAGCTTGACAACTCTGACTTGATAACTGCCTTGGTAAGATTATTGTAGAGTCTTCTAGGCATCTGCTCTTGTCTTTGCACCTGCAATTCTTGGAGAAACAAGCTTTTATCAAAAGCAATTTGAATATGAAATAAAGCTTGAGGATTCTCCCTTCTAGATTCCTTCTTAGCTACTCTATCATTTGCATTAAGAGTGGTCCAATCTTCTGGCTCTGCATAACCCGTTTCTACAATCTCCCATAGATATTTCCCTATCAAAAAGGTCATCATCTTGATGCACCAATAATCATAATCACTTCAATTAAATTATGGAATGGGAAATGAATTAGAGTTTGACATGATTACCCTAAAACAAAAGCCAATTCTGATACCAAATGAAGGATCTATGCAAGCCTATCTATGGACTAGATAATCATTCAATTTAATAGCCTAACAATATACTAAATACTAAGTGATTAAATCACAATATCATAGAAATAAATAATTGTAATTGCACAAAAAAGGTTGTGTTCATTCTGATCAACCTTGATCTTTATAACAATACATAGCCTCATAGAACAAACAGTTAGCTGCTCTCTTACAGCAATTGATTTTAGAAAACTACTCATACATTTTGCATGCATTATTTAGTTAGAGAATCTATATCTGAATACTAACCGACATAAAAGAAAACTGTAAATAGATTGCATCATGTCAGATGATTGACAAGACTGCATCAATTGCCAACAAGTTCAACGACAACGATTCTAGAGAAAAACAATAATGTAATAAAAAGTTGAAACAACTGACTTTAACTTCAACGACAACGATTCTAGTCATTTGTAGCATAATGTTGATATCTGATTTATCAGGGAAAATGTTGGTATTTGTTGACATGGTAATTATTTTTCAAATGACAAAATTTTAGAAAAAACTTGGTAATTATCATTATAAGTGAGGCTGTTATAAAGCCATCAATTCTGTGGTAAAAACGTCATAATAAAGGTCGTTATACTCGAAACAAATTGCGTAACACAGTGTAACACGGAACTTTAAGCGGAGAAAATGTGTTCTGAACACCGTCTTAAGAGAAAGCAGTGGACGGCCTTAACAACAAGAATTACGCTATTGAAAAGGACTAGGCTAACTCCATATTCGTTTTTCTTTTTTTTTTAAATGGGGTTGAATCTTATTAGATTTTGGTTTTGTTTCATTTTAAACCAATTTAGATGTTCAGAAAATGGATGAGAGTTCTGGATTGATCCGAAAATCTATGTATTTCTGAGCGGTTTTGCCCCATTTTAAACCAAATTAAATACTCAGAAAATCTATCGAGTTCTATATTGACCGAAAATTTAAAAGGAGACCACTAAAAAACCTACCAGATATATAACTCAAAAGAGAAGATTACTCTCAATTTAACCCACTCCCATTGAAAATAACCATTAAACACTAAACACGAAGTACAACCCTCAAAAATAAAATGGAAATGGATTTGATGTATTAAACTTCCCAAACTAACTCTCAAAATTATGACGAGGACGCGCTGGAATGGAAATGGAATTGTTATATTAAACTTCCAAAACTGACTCTCAAAATTATGACGAGGACGCGCTGGAATTCCAGCAAAAGTGATTTGTTTCACTCGCAAAATTACCAACGACGTAGATACTCATCCCGACTTCGATTTTGCTCGCGTGCAAAGGATGACCTATTCCTGTCCCTGTTCCTTGCATTTGAAAAACGTGAAAATTGAAGCTTTAGAGAGGGAGAATCTCTGTCATTCTCATCAAACCTATACCCTTGTAAAGCTTCCATAGCAGTTGCAGCGCATTCGGGCTTATCAAATTCCACAAACACAGAACAACCACAATCAACTTTCAACCTATATTTGGATTCGAATCCAACCTATTAGTAAAAGATGTCAACGTTTCTCACATAGTTCCAACTATATTTGGATTCGAATCCAACCTATTAGTAAAAGATGTCAACGTTTCTCACATAGTTCCAACTAAAAAACAAAATTGCCAACTATAAAAGATTGTTCATTAATGCTTCTCCAGCTGGCTGCGCAGCAGAACAATCCTTCCATTCGTCCATGCCAATCACATGAGCCGAATCACATCCTGTATTGGAAATCGAAGAAAAAGAACAATCAGAAACTAGGAGTGGAAAAAACTTCTGAAACTATTGGTTGGTTGTTTACCTGTCACTGAAGTAGCAGCTACGCTGATGCCGGGCAATTTGTTCATGGCGGTAGCTCGTGTCCAATTTTGAAGTGCCCATAACTTTTCTGTGTGCATGCCGGCAGCTAGCATTCGTTTTTGAAGTGCCAATAACTGGTTTCTGTGAAGGTTGGCAACTGGGAAATGTTTCACATACCCTTTGTCGATAGGACCCATTGGAAGTGGACCCATTGGGCTGGATGGAAGTGGACCCTTTGTCTTGAATGATTCACGAAGTATTTCTGTTTCACAATCACATCCGACTTTGCAAGAATCCGACTTTGGTAGAATATCCGCGGGATCGGAGGATTCAGGTAAGTCATGCTCAGATGAATGGGGAGGAAGAGGGCCGCAAAGATCCCTCCCGGAAAGCGGTTTTGCAGACTCCGGAAAGCTTGAGGATAAGCAGCTGTATCGATGTTCATTTGAAGGAGCACGGCCGGAACCCCAGTCGAGGAAATTTGCTGGAGTATTTGTGGGACCGGAGAACTGGGGTAAGTCATGCCCAGATGAATGGGGAGGAGGAGCACGGCAGGAAGCGCAGTTGAAGAAGCTTGGTCGAGTATTTGTGGGACCTGAGTAGTGGGGTAAGTAGCCGTACTCATCCTCATATAAAGGAGTAGTAGAGGGACCCGAGGACTGGGGTAAGTACTCGTGCTCATATGAAGGAGGAGGAGGAATATAGCCGCACATCGTGTTTGGATTGGTGGGAAAGTAGCTGTCCAAAAGGGCATCACACTTATGAGGAGAGCACTTGGGCGGGCCTGGTAATTCCTTGGACTTGCACACACGCTTTAGGTTTCTTCCTAAAGTAAACCGGTCTAAACAATGAAGAAAAACCGCTGCAAGACAACTTCCAAATATAAAGAGGATGCCAACAAACCTCAAATCCATATTTCGAATGATCGCTGCAAAACCCTGACGCTACAACAATCGCAAACCCTAACGCTACAACCCTTGCAAACCCTGACGCTACAACAGTCGCAAGAAACAATACGATGGATAAGTTATTTATAAAGACTGGGGTCCTATTTATAAAGACTAGGGTCCTATTTATAACAAAAGGAGATTTTTTCCATCCTATCAAAAAGAAATAAAATAATAATAAAGGTTTTTTGATTCTATAAAAAATTAATAAAATAATGGTTAAATTTCAAATAAAACCAAGAGATATTCATAATGTTCTTTTTTTTTATTTCATTTCATTTCATGTTATTATTATTGAGGGGTTATTATTAATTTTTTTAATTCACTAGTCTTAGCTTCGGGTGGAGCCCATAAGGAACTTTCTCTTTTTGTTACAAACCTAGTAACTACTTAACCAACTAGATAAATGTAGTCTTCAATGGGTGATGGTGAGGTGCACCAACTATGCTTGTAACATTGTGGCATTTTGTTGGCATCTTAATTTCTTACTATTGACTTGGCCTATACTCATCCAGCATTTCTTTGTAACGACCTCCATGAAGGCAACCCCAACCTCCTAGTTATAAGAATTATGGAAACCCTATGACATGGCATGTGCTAGATATAGTATCAACCATTGATTCAAAGATCACTTCAAACAATAAATTAATGTGGTCTTAGTTGGCCATTCAGAGTGATCACATGATGTCCATCACAATGATGGCATCTCCTACATTCATGGCACCAATGAAATAT
>ML816982.1:0-39034 GCA_009831015.1 Picea engelmannii
AGTAAGTACATCATCCTTTTCTCTTGTCCATTCAATACTTTAGATCTAGGGAAAGCGGTATATTCTGTCATGTTTTGTTCTAGATCCAGGTGGATCTAGGGAGATCGGTTTGTGTCCGCACTTACGGATTTATCCATAAACACACGGCCATAAAATCAATGCTATAATTTAAAATTTATTAGTAATGACTTTATTTTCTAGGGTGCACAAACTAGCCTAGGATTTAGTGCCTTGGAATAGGATTTTGTGAGTAAACTTATCCAAGGAAATTAAATCAACATATGTGTCTGAGTCAGGGAGTGGAGAAATCCATTGTATAATTGGTAAGATCAAGAGGCTCCTCTCACACCAGAGTTAATCATGAGTTCGCACGAAGTTGGTTGAAGGGATATCCCCCCGATACCTTCCTAGCGTCAAAGATATTTCTTGGGATCTATTCGTATATGGGGATATTGTTAGTGCCTTTACCTCCATGAGAGGTGATTCTTTCAATATTCTGAGCTTTGCTAACCTACCCATATGGTGGACCTAACTTACATTTGCTCACCTGTGCATCGATTATATAGTGGTTTATTAGTTGCTTAACTTAGGTTTCTCATAAGTTACTTGTAGGGGTTATTCTACAGGTACCTTGGGTCTGATAAGGTTGGGAAAACACACAACCTTTATAGAGGATTACCTCTCCAGGGGGATCTGATCGACTGGTTGTTAATCCCATGAGGGCTCTTATAACTGATTTTTTTACCTCCGATATTTAGTAGGGAGTCTCAGGCCCCTCTTGGGCGAGACATACCTTCTTTAGGGAGGGAGGCCACTCAACCACTTTACCCCATTTGCATGCATATTATCCATTTGACTTTTGGTGTGCTCTTTGCTTACTAGTTTTCCTTAGGATATATTTTTTATATTTAGAGTCTTAATTCATCTTGGAGTAGGACAGCCTCCCCATCGGTCCCGTCACTTGTTACAGTTACCATCAGATTTAATTTCCTTGCCTTCTAAAAGGCGTAGAGTTATTATACGTGGTACACACACGTCCACCATTCAGACTTATGATTCTACAAGGATGAGTACTAAATCTAATCTTCATAATTATGGGATCCCTTCAACTCCCATACCCACTATAGTTAATGGAACCCCTTCGACTCTGGCAACCTCTATGGTCGTAGTGCCGGAGGTACGTATCATTAATATGGCCTGACCTATAGTTAATTCTCAAGCTACCATCTTGAAGCCATTTGGGTCTCTTGGCCACTCACCGGGCTACAATTTTCAGTCCATCCCTATGGTTTCTATTCCATTTTCTTACGGTATGCCTAACTTCACTTCGCAGTTTTCGAACTCCATCCCAGTTGTTGGCCCTAATGCTAGAATTGGGCTTGGGGGAAGTACACCTCCCTACACTCCTTTTTAATTTGGTGGATCTCAAATCCCTCAAATGACTCCTAATATGGGGGGTATCCCTACTTTTAACCCTGGGTCCAATCCTCCTACTTCTGGGTGGAATATTCAACCTGGAGGACAAGATTTGGCTCAAGTTCTGTCTTAGAACCCCACCTCCTCGGTGTATATTCCGACCAATACTTTTGGCATGACGCATCCACCTTTATCCTCCCATTTTCAACCTAGGTGAGGTCAGTTTCACACTTTGGGAAACCCCCAATCCGGATCCAATCCGACTGGGGACAATTTCTATAACCCTCAACAGAACATTCTTGTTAGAATGATTCCCAACCAACCTTATATGAATCAGCCCATATGACGGCCTTATAATGTCAAACAGGGCCATGGTGTTTACCAAAACCCTGGATGGCCTCCAGATCCGCAAGCACAATCTTTCCTGGGAGGTTGGGGCTAGATGTTGCAACCCTGCCTCCCTTTTTTAGCCACGCTTAATATGCCATATTTATCTAAGTTAATGAACATCATTGTGAGTCACAATCCTACATGGCCCCCGGTCCCAACTAAACTTCCTTTTGACATCCTGAAGTTCGAGGGTAAGAATGGAGAGGATCCTAGTGATCATGTCACTACTTTTCACCTTTGGTTCTCATCAAAGTCCATTAATGACGATTCTATTCATTTGAGATTATTTCAACGCACCCTCATCGGGGTTGTTGCGAAATGGTATATTGACCTACCCAAGGGGGCATATGGGACTTTTAGTCAATTGGTAATGGTATTTCCTAACCACTTCTAGTTGCCCATTCATTATGATGTTGGCTTAGAATTGTTGTCAACTTTACACCAGGACACCGCCACTCATATATCGGACCATATCCAGGAGTGGCGTAGACAAAATATGTTGATTAAGACCCATATACCCCCGCCCTTTATTTTAGAATGGTTTCTTAAGTATTTCCACCCTCCTATCTCGAAGGACGTTTCTACTTCCGGGGTTACCACTGAAGAAGAATCAATATTTAGAGACCATTAGTTAGATTTTATAAATTCTCAGTCTGGGATGTTATACCACCTTCTTCCTGAAGCACTACGGTCTACTTACAACCCTAGGAAAAATCGTGGACTTCATGCCGATGTCATTGTAGGTTATGCCAATGTAAAGTCTACAGACTTGGTGACAAACCAGTTGAAAGAGTTATCTTTAAGATAGTATGTAGGAGGACCAGCCTCATTTGTGTCTTCCAATCCTACTCAGTTGGAGGATGTACACTTCGTGCAATCATCGACCAACGTGAATGGTAACTAGCAACCAGGAGGGAATAAGAAGAAAGGACGCAATATTCGTAAGTGTGGGAAAAATGGTAATAAACCCAAGGACAATAATAATAATGAGAAGATTGCTAGTAATGATGGAGAGGGAAAATGAGAAAGACGTAAGGTGAAGTTTCCCTCTAATCTTTTCACAGATGACCACCTTACCCATTTGTGCCCCAAACTTGCAAAAGTTGCGAGGCTATTAGCTCAATCGCCTGCCGTACTAACGAGTCCATTCCCACATAATTAGCACTTAGCCTCAAGCTCCTTAAACGCCAAAAATATGGCTGGTGGAGGTCAAAACCAGCAGTCACAAGATGGTGACCATTTATGTATCAATATGGTTGATGCTAAAAGAGATGTAGCCACTCGATATCGAGACTATAGTTCTAAAAAAACTAATCCTGGTCTATAATATCCTCCTCCTCCTCCGGAGAAGACTTTACAGATTGAGAAACTGGAGCCACTGCCTCGTATTCTAAAAGGAGTACTTAAGCACTCTACCCATAATCCAAATGCTAGAGCTACCCATAACTACTCTATTATTGAGGACCTGGGTCAAACCCCTTGCTCGATGTCAACCTTGGAGGTACTCCAGACATGTCCTTCATAGAGGAATGCATTACTCTTTTCTTTAGGAGATCTAGAACCCAGTGGCTCAAAAATTATCAAGTTTTACATCACAGATGTTATGCCTCGCTTGCCTTACCATGTGGCTTTCCAAATCCACATGGAGTACTCAAAGTATACCATCAAACGTGTGATTATTGATGAAGGCACTGCTACATGTGTGATGTCCCTGGCTTGTTGGAAAGCTCTCGGTTCTCTGACTCTTTCCAAGTCATTGAACATGTTGAATTCTTTTGACGGTCATTCCTTCCTCCCTCATGGTATTCTACCCGCCTTTCTGGTCTAGTTAGGTGGGAAGACGATAGAGGTGGAAGTAGAGGTAGTTGATGTGACTCTTGATTATAACCTGTTACTAGGTCCCAATTGGACTTATGCTATGATCGTCATCGTATCATTCGTCTTCTGTATTCTTTTTTTCCTCATGAGGGGAATATCATGAAGATCGATCAATTATCCTTTGCGTGATCTAGTCCTAATGCATCTCTTGGACACTCCATGCCTGTGATCGACAATTCTCAACCGACAACTAAGAATATCGATGTCAGAATGTATTATTCCCTTATGGGTACTTTCGACTTCTCGACACCAAACCATCATTTTTTTTCCATGTCTAATAGACTTGTTTTGACAGGGAGGTCCATTCCTTTCCGCACTTCCTATTTTAGTGATCTGTGGACCCTACCTTCCTCGACATCGTCTTGTGAGGGTCAGCTACATACTGGCATTATATCACCAACCTTTGTTAGTCATGTTGGAGATGGGTTGAAAACCTATGCTAATCATGTTCAAGACTGGAAACCAGCCATTGTAAGTCATGATGGGGGCACAATTCTAGTCCTTTATAGTCACATTGCACATACATCACCAACCTATGCTAGTCATGTTGGGGATACATCACCAACCTATACTAGTCATGTTGGGGATTCATCACCAACCTATGCTAGTCATGTTGGATATTTTCTACCAACATCTACAAGTCATGTTGGGAGCGTGTCACCAGCCACTGCAAGTTATGATGGGGGAATTCATATGATTGAGAAGCATGGATGTGTAATATGTAAGCCCAAGTTCCTGTATAGGCTTTGCAAAGGAGATCACCTTACTCATTTATGCCCTGCTACTACTGTGGTACAATAAGTGTGGTCCTTTCCTGTGGTCCCTTCAGGTTCTGAGTTATCTTTAGCTTCCCAAACTTCTTTGGTTGATACAACAGTCATGTTGATGCAATCTTTGGCTGACACCCATCTTCCTTTAGGGGATGGTGCATCCATTGACCTTGTTGTCTCACATCCTGTTCAACCAGCGGTCATGTTGATGCAATATTCGACTAACACCACTCCTATTTTTGTGGATGATGCATCTCTTGACTATGTTGTCTCACATCCTATTCAACCAATGGTTGAAGAAGCGATCATGTCGATGCAATATTTGACCGACCCCACTCTTCTCTTGGAGAGTGACAAGTCTAGGGAAGTGACATTACCGATGAAATCTTCAATCAATCCCACTCTTATTTTGGAGGGTTATGCATCCTTCGACTATGTCCTTAGCATTTCTAGTTATGTACCTTCTTCACTAGGGAGCATTCCACTCTCTTCGAGTATGCTCCCTCCAAGTCCTAGAGTGGATTCCTTTAATTGGAATGATCTTGTAGAGCCTCGACTTCCTTCTTCTACACCCTTACATATAAGGGGCATTCTTCGATGTATTGTAGATAAGGTAACCTTTGAAAGTATTTTATCCTCCTCGACTTGGAAAGATTTGGGTTTTCCCAAGCTTGTGTCAGCTCTTCATAAGTTGTTGAAATTTCATAGAAGTCTTGCACGGGAGCCTTGGCCTCCCCCATTATATCTTTCTTAGAATAGAATCAACGAGTCCAAGTTAAGCTCTTTTCTGACTCATCTAAAAAGAGAAAATATTGTCGAGTGATTTGTCCCTTTCAGACTCATTAAATTGGAATTGAAAGGTCGTGAGTCTTAGTTAAGCTTTTTTCTGACTCGTTATCAAAAATCAAAAATATTGTTGAGTGAACTTGTCTCTTTCACACTCGTAAAATTGATTTTGAAAAGACGTCTATTTGGCACAAGTTTATCCCTTTTTCACACCAAGTAGACTAAAATACATAAAAAAGGACATGTTTTGTCGTTAAGTTGTGATTGCATCTCATGCCCTTGCTTGCAGTATTGAGCCTATAGTCGGTTATCACTTTGCGTTATAAACCGTTTGCCTCAACAATTTTTCATCCTCAACCAAGAAGAGCCTTGTTTATATCCTTCGCAATTTGACACCCTATACCTAGGAGGGAACATTTCCCCGAGTGTCCATCTCCCGCATGCACTTCCCTGCATTGAGCATAGGTATGTTCCATTGTTGGAACTAGTTTTTCTTACTTGTGACACTTGTTTCCTCCTCTGTATCATATCATTCATTTGTCTATGAAAAAACAAAAAAAGACAGGCGGGAAGGGAGTATTATCTTATATTGGTAGCAATCGTGTCCCCTTTGAACAGAGCACAAAATTATTTGAGTCCATTCATCATCATAATTTTGGGATTATCATGGACTTAGGAAGATGAGCTCGTTACAGATTATTCTCTATGGATTGGTTACTCTTCCAGTCCTTATAGAGAATTTCATCGATGCCTCCTGCATATTATGGTTTCATCATCAGGTCTATGCTGACAGAGTCCTCCATATGTCTCATGCTCTTTGTTCAAAGGAAGCCTATTAACCTGTGTCAGCCACTCCTTAGAAATCTTGGCTTTGCATGTCATCCATACCCTTAGTTTGTCTCAAAATCACACGATACTATAGTCCTATCATTCACCCTGTCCCTACTTTCATCATTGGTAGGTAACCTTGAACCCAACAGTCAACATTTCATCATTGTTCATTGACTGGGTGGTTCCCCTTATGTTCGATGACAAGACATCTATTCACACATTAGGATTCGTGTAGTGTCTTGGATGCCATTAGCCTTATTGGTGGTTTCCTCGTCTTTGTCAGCAGTTTTCATCATTGGCTTCTATTTAGAGGGTATTTTTCGTGTACCGCTTGCACTTGGCACATGCAAAAGACACACAAGGTCATTGGTTTGTGAACTTGTTCTTCGTCTGATTTCCACCAAATCATGAAGCTCATGCTTTGTAACTCGTGTTGACTGATGATAAATGCCTTAATTCTCTCCTTTTAGTGGGTCTCTTTCTATCAACATCATCCCATTTATTCTAGAAACAAGGCCAACAGTCTCATGGGTACCTTGAGGATTGCAGTCATTAGTGGAAAGCTCTCTCGCCATCGATAGTTGGGAATACATCAATGTCTCCTGATCGATGGATTCTTCAGGTGTTCGAAACTAAATCCTCTATTCACACTTTTAAGAATGTACTCGGTGCCTTGATAACTACTTTCATTATCAGTAGGTTGTATCTCATTTGTTAATGGTATACATCAATGACCGATAATCTGACAATGTCTCATTGTGTTTGAACTCAACTCCTTTATTCACATGATGTAGACTTGCACCTTTGGTGGATTGCGTAGAAGACTTGAAGACATCACTATGTGGTCGCAGATTTCCTGAGCTTTTTCTTCCTTTTCATTGGACCAGTACCTATATGACTTCAGTGATCATGGGAGATCATATTGTACTCCATGGTATACAGATATCCTCAGCTTGATTTTTTGAGACTGGTTCTACTGGGCCTTGTTCATTACTATGACATATTTTGGCATGTAACCGCATTTGTATTTTCATATTCATGGTCATGGAAACTTGTTTGGTATATTTTCACATGGATCTGTAATGTATTTTTGGCAACCATGTATGCAAATTCAACGCACAATGTAATGAGAAATTGAGTTCGTCAAGTTGGTTCTCTACCACTCCACTTCTGGGTTATTTATAATGTATTTCAACCATCGCAGATACTCCTCTAACCTCACACATTAGGGGGCATCTGTTAGAGAAAGATTTGCCTCACCCTATGAAATCTTGTAGAGAGGACCTTACTCCATTTCCCTATGCAGACTCACTTTCCATTATTGATAAATCCAGAGACAAAAAATATAATTTTTTTCCACTTGTACGCATCTTGCACCCTATACAACAAGTGTATATGTAGGATGCTCCACTACAGCCTGCGTACATCAGGATTTGTGCCAAAACATCAAAATTAAATGTCGGGTTTCCATGTCACAACAGGAGATCTCTGATCCTTGGCCTTCCATATACTGGAAACGTTATGAATCGTCCCTTAAGTTGCATTTTGAAGGCTATAAAGAATCCAATTCTAAGCTATGGAAAAAGAGAGAGAATTCAACTTTGAGAGCAAAGTTACTCTAGAGAAATTATTACTTCATATTGAGTCTGCATCCCTTTGTCCTTTAAGTTTGAACACAATGTTTAGCCCCCAAGATCTTCCCTTATTGATGGAGAACCTCATTGTCTCCCTTCTATAAGCTTGCCTTTGGTGGAGGATTGAAGTGGTGGAGGACCAGCTAGAAGGAACTTGGTTTCTCAGTTCCGAACCATGCCGACATGGAAGTCTGTAATGTTTTCACTTTTGTTGATCATTTATTAATAGAAATACTCCTTTTCCATCCAATTGATATCTTGAAAATATATGAGTTATTATCCATGGGCATGTTTGTTTTGAATATTAATGGATTATGCTATCTCATGTGCTAACCTTTTATATTATCACTATATCCTTTCTCTGCTTGTTTGTTGATAACTTGTTGTAGGTATAAAGATTTGGGTCGAAGTGCTCAATGGTGGACATCATAAAACATTTAGACAAGGTAGGCGTGTTTATTATATCTCTTTCACATTGGTTTATATAGCATATGCTAGAATTGAGTTGATTTCTGAAGTCATACCTATCTTTTGTGGTTTACCCTATCCATAGAGAGATTTTCCTCGTAACAAATCCCTGGGAGGGGAGTGGGGCAGCCGAAGGACTATCGAGTAGAGAAGGGGAACACTCCCTGGGGTGGGTTAGGAATGTGGGGAATGAGGGACTATAAGTTGTGGATGTAGTGGACTCCTCGGGACAGAACCCTTCCTGGAGAATTTGTAACCTTAGCCTAACCTAGGATTCCCTTTACTGTGGGTGGAGTTTAGTCCCAGATCAGTGGTGACCCATTGCTCATAGATTGGAGCAACGTGGTCTAAGGATGGGAGGTTAGTGGAAGGTTTTCACGCAGTTGGTGGCCTTCTTAAATAGATAAGTACTCTTTATATATGCTTAATTACATGTTGTACGTTACACATGTGTTTATTTATTGTATGTTTCCGCATAATTTTGTGTATGTTAACAAAAAGTATACGTTTATTTTTAATGTATTAAGTGTTATCATCCTATAATTTATAGGATCAACTGGTGACTGGGATATTATCTGTCTCTAGTGTTTTTGTTGACAAATGATTTTTCATTGTGCAAATAATTTGAAAAAGAAAAAGAAAAGAAAAAGAAAAGAAAAGAAAAGAAAAGAAAAAAGAAAAAAGAAAGAAAAGAAAAGAAAAAGAAAGAAACAAAAAGAGGGCATAAAAGAATTCAATAAAATCCCCATGCAATAATAGTAACTTGGTCCATACCTTTCAAGCATGGCCAAGTTCTTTTTTAAATTTGATGTTGATAGTATAGTGAATGAATTTGGCTAAATAGTTTAATCTTAGCCAAAGTGTCTAGGATTAGATTAGTGAATAAATCGGGCTAGACTGTCTAATCTTGGTCAGATAGCCCCAGGGTAGAGTAAATTCTTAACCCAACAGTCTAATTTGGGTTAATTGTCATAGGAAGATAGGTTAGAATATAGGCTAGTTGCTTTGTTGCTTCATTTCAATAAGAACTAGTTTGATGTAAGTGTTGCACCATGTTTCAGATTCTTAAAAGATCATTTGGTCAAGCCCCATGGTGGTCTCTACTTGAAAAACCTTGGAAAAAACCATAAAATGCATTTACCCTAAGTTTTTCACAGCACGTGTTTTCCGCTCCCCACTTATGCTCCCTGCACATATCAATGGTCTTGATCGTGGCACCCAGATCTACAATGTACAGATCATTCCGGACCCCTCCGACCGTTATACTTTTAATCGAGGGGGGGGGGTCCGGAATCAAGGATAAGGCTTGTGTGCATCTGGATGGCTCAGGATCGAGCGCTCAAATCTACAGTCAACGTTGGATTCCGAACCCCCCCGTCCGTTCTTCCTTTAATGGAGGGGGGGGTCCGGAATGTGTCATAAACAGAGCGCATAGATCTACAGCTCAGAAACAGGTGCACAGATCAACGGCTCAATATGTATTTCGGACCCCCCCAGATGATCTGCTTTTAACCGAGGGGGGGGGGTCCGGAATGGTATTGTTCCTCTGGTGGGTCCCTCGTTATACATGGCAGTGACCTAATGGC
The DNA here is from genome assembly GCA_009831015.1 of Picea engelmannii. Lineage (NCBI taxonomy): Eukaryota > Viridiplantae > Streptophyta > Pinopsida > Pinales > Pinaceae > Picea > Picea engelmannii. The sequence continues at coordinate 9,760 of ML816982.1, forward strand.
CCCGAGTCCCATCATCCTTTACTATCTGATAGACCTTCGTCACCTCTGGACATCACCTTCCACCTTTCCCGAAATGGTCATGTCCCATAACTACTGTCAGTCCTTCCCCCCCATTCGCTCATGGCAAGCCCCCTACTATGACTTTTACCTCCAATAAATAACCACCACGTTACCCGTCCATATCCCTCAGTCACCGTCACCCACCATCTCACCCTCAAATGATCCATTGGCCATTTATTACTGGATAACCTATCCGTTATCCATCTGACCTGTCTCCTGCGCCCAACCGACCCCAGTTTAATTAAAACTATTGTTATTCCCCTTACTTTCGCTATTCACCCATCGCACCAGAGAAATTCACTGCTTACTCCTCTGTTACATTATGTTGCCCTCATCCACAGTCAGTCGCCCCCACTAACGTTGTGTTTATTGCAGGTACTATTGCAGAAATGGCGCCAAAGTCCAAACAAGCGGAAGGAGAGGAGAATCTGTTTCTCCCGCCTCATGTCAACCTAGAAAGGATCCCACTGGTCGATAATGACCGATTAATCGCAGATACAAAATGCGATTTTGATTTCTCATACCTCCATTCGTGGCTCAGGGAAGTTTTCCTGGACCAGAGTGATGAAATTGGACTCTGGGAGTCCAATTTACCCCTCTACCTCTTCCCTCAGATCCACCATTTTCCCGAATTTGCTCTCAAGTGACAAGCCCATTATCTCCCTGAGCAAAGAGCCGTCGTCTCCTCTTCCGGAGAGATCCTGTTCCTCATCACGCCCGAATCCAAAGACCAGATGATGCAAATTCCCCAAGCCGACCCTGCGTCACCTTTCAACCTAGAAATTCTTACAAAATTATACCAGAAAATGACATTCCCCCTAAGAGCTCAAATATTCATTCTCTTCCTTCCCCCATCCGCTCAATTTCCCTCCACAAATCCTCCTTACCCATCTTCCATGTTCTCAACTAAAGGAAACTAGGTCATCTCATCCCTTTGTGCTTTATTAGGATACTATTCTGATCAGTGGGTAGATGAACCCATTCTGGGTTTTCTATCCATCTTCTCCACCGATGAAAATCCCACCACCCAGTTTGACTTCAGCACATTCTTGGCCGAAAATATTCATGAACAGTTCGTGAATTTCGGCATGGAAGGCATGCTCAGATACTCATCGATACTAGCCTACTTGATCGTCTTCTTCCAGGCGGATAAATTTAGATTTTCCATGCAGAAGATGGATGGAGATGGTAGACCTCAGGCAGTCATAGCCTGGACCTCCTTGCTCAAGCACAACTCCACTGAATTCAGTTTCAAGGAGTTCATTGACCAATTCTACCATCCTGTGGTAAGTATGCTAAGCGGCAGGCCCAAGCATCGGATAAACAATGAAGTTCAGAGGATCCTGCATCTCTCTGAAAACACAAAGACCGGGGATTGGTACTTGTATCAAAATTATATCGAAATCAGAGTATACAGGTGCGAGTTGGCACTGTATAAGCTGCCTAAGTACCTGCCTGTTAGAATTTTTGCGTTGGAATATATAAGGCAGATTATAAATTCAGATGATATCCATTTTGCATCATTGAATAAAAAGCAACAGCTTAGGATCAAGGGGCAGATTGGCTCCTTCATCTGCAACAATCGGGGCGTTGGGGAAGAAGCAGAAAAGATGCTAAGGGAGATGGAATTCTTCATGAGTTTCCCATGGCACTATGATCCATGTGGGATCATCTCAGATATGAGAGTGAAAAAAAAGAACATCCCGTATGTTCATGTGTCCAGGCCCGAAGTTGAGAAGTTTGCCAATCAGACAGCCTGGGAGCCTAACACATTGATCAAAGTAGAACAGCAGGATCCCCCAGCCACTGTGTCACAAATGACCACTCCACAGGTCCCTAAAGAGAAGAGGTCGAGGCAGGATTTATCTCCACCTATCACTGAGGTATCTTCCGAGGAATTCCAGTTGCATACCAAGAGGCCTAAGACTGTTGCAGCTCCTGGCCCGATTGGGGAAAAAGAAGCCCCGTCTACCACAGTGACCAAAGTTGGTATTCCACCCTTCGGTTCGAGCCTCCATAAAGGTATAACCTTAACACTGCTGAAAAAATCTACAGATTCTCCATTGACCACCCAGCCAGGTGAGGTGGCACCGAAGCTGAGCATTTTTGAAAAATATGAGCTGATAAAGAAAATGAACCAGACCCTGACCAACAGTACTTGCGGCCAATTCTGGAAGCAGACATCAACTGCGCAACATAGGATGCTATCTGCATTTGACACTGAGAAGGGCAGAATGCATATGGCATTCCTCTAGGAACAGGTACCAGATCCAAAGGTGATCACTGATTATAAAAGGGCCACCTTTGAATTCCAGACGAAGGACGTGCATCCGGCCGACCAGATGGATCTGCACAAGTAGACAGGGGAAATGGTTTTCTATACATCGGCGCATGCTTCCACTTCTTTGTCCAAATCGCAGGTTTCCCTGAACAATGTTCAAACACAACTCAAGCTGGAAAAGATATCATCCTTTGCAAAGGACAATAGGATCAAGACTTTGGAGGAGCTGGTCCTCAAGATCGGTTACGATCCTTCAAACGTAAAAGCAGCTGATGAAATGATAAAGAAGAAGAATGGTGACATAGCCTCCTTGAGGAAGCAACTGAAGCTCCCGCCTATAGAGGATTCGCAGGCGAAGGAGATAGCAGAGAAAGAGGGAGAGAAGGATGAAATTCTCAAGCTGCTCATGGATCAGAACGCACAACTTAAGGAGATGGAAGCTGAGATGGAGAAGATGTTAAAAAATAAAGAGCAACTGAAGCCAATGGAAGTCATTCCATTGATTTCTATTCCAATTTCAAGAGTGAGCACAACGTCAGTGACAGAAATCCCATCCGCAACTCCATTGACATCCCAGGAGAAGACAACCGAACTGGCTAAATCCATGGAAAAAATGAACCTGCACGAAACAGAGATCAACAGGCTAAAAACAGAGATTGAGAACCTTAAGGAACTCAAATATTCCTTTCAGACCAGCCTCTCCAAGGAAAAGCAGGTGAACGATCAGCTCAAATAGGAGTTACAGCAGCTCCAGAAGCAGACAGTGGCAGGAAAGACATTGGCCGAGGTTAAAGAGAGTGTGTGGACAAACATCACTAAGTCCATGAATGAGATATGGCCCATGATCCAGATCATGTTTGAGTAGAATGAATTGGTCCAGAGAAGAAAACAGGCCATTGAGAAGATCAGAGTAGAATTGGGAGACATGCCAACACAGGCAAACGAGATCATCAAGTTCCTCAATTCTAAGACCAGGGAAGAGCAGGAAGAGCTGAAAATTGAAGACAGAACAAAGACCATCCTTGAGGTCAAAAGAGTTTTGACCAAGAGAGGATTAATTCTTCAGCTGGAAGAAAAGGTTTAGGCCATGGACCTAGGGGTACAAAGATTCTTTAGTAAGATTGAAGCTCTCCAGAAGAAAGGTCTTCCTGGTCTAAAGGTAATCAATGATAAGTTGATGACTCTCCCATATTACAAGAAGAGATTGGCTGATGTGTCTAAGGACAGTTCAAAGTTTGCAGGGATTCAAGGGAGCATCACTGGCAAGGCATTTCTAGATTCCCTTCAGTGGGACATCAACATCCAACATGAGATTCGATACATTTTCCTCACCAAGCCTACATTTGCCAAGTATACAGAAATGGATGAAGTGTATCGAAGGCTACTCAAAGTCAACGTGCCCGGTCACATTCGATGGGAGGAAATTTGTGATCTGATCGAGTAGAAAATGAGTTGTCCCCAGTCCAGTCATTCGTCCAGTTAGATGAGGTCGTGCAGAGGCTTCATCAACGGCCCACCTAGAAATCAGCGTGCAGTTACACCACATCATCAAGCAGTTCCTAGATTTAGGAAATTTGTTAAGATTAGTTAGGCTAAAAAAATATTTAGCACATCCTGATCATTAATGACATGATCGTTTGTAATTTGAGTTATAAATGCTTCACCTTTCGAAGTATTGAGGGTTGTTGATCTTCACACCCTGACGTTATCAGACTGTAATATTTTTGAAGAGATCTTCCATTAATAAAAAGGAGGCACTTTTACAGGATTCTTCCGTGTATTCACTGGTGATGTTTTTTCTCTACATTGAATGTTATTCTCGCTTTGTTATCATACTATTTTCTAAATCTAATCTTTAAGAGTAACGAATGTTGCAGGATTTATCTCGCATACCCTGTTTCTAACTCGAAAGATTTTAGTGTTTTATCTTCTGGTGTTTTCAATAAAGAAATTCTTAACTGCTTCTTTGTTGAAATTATCTTCCTCATCTTTTCTACTATTCATCATTTATGCTATTAAAGAATCCAGTGATTATATTATCTCGCCCTATGAAAGTTTTTCCTTTGCGTTTCTGGTTCGGATTTCATATTTTATTAAACACAGATCCCATAGCCCAATGGATGTGTAGACTGTCTCAACCAATTCGAAAAAACACTTTGACAACAAAACCGACCTATTTCTTTACCTAGCCTAATATTTAAAATTGGAAACATAGCTAAATCATATAGAGAGATCCCTCTCTGAAGTTGGAAGGGCTAGATTCCAGCTTCAAAAGTGGTTGGATAAAGTTACCTTAGTAGATTTCTTCCATTGTCAACCTCTAGGAAATTTACCAAGTGCTAACATAGTGGCGACTCCACTGGGGAAAGAACTAAAAATTTATGATTTCACGTTTTCTTTTCCCTAAAAAGAAAGTTTGTTCCTGGAATATTGCAAATTTGAGAGGAAAGTAATGTTTAGAGGTTGATTAAAATTTGTACATATTATTTTCGGACTCATAAAACTAAAAATTATATATATAAAAAATCAAAAAGAAATCTGGCTCTCAAGAAAGTTTATACTCGATCTCATCCAGACCCAGAACCTGCGATTGTGACAGATAAACCAGAACAATTACTCAGGAAAAATACCATGGCTGAAAGTTTAGTGAGTCATACTCCCTTTCATAAGTCCTTTTCTTTTTCAGGGGAACCTGTTACCTTTCAAAACCCTGACTTTGACACCTTTTCCCAACAAAGCCTGTTTAGAACACGGTCCGATAGTTTTGTTACTGGAATCATTTTTGACCCAACCATTTTGCAACCCCGAACCCCTGAAGTTTTGTCTCCCACTGCTAAACCGCAAACCACTCTCTCAGCGCTATCCAGTCCCTCTTCATCCTCGTCTTCAGTCACTACCTCACCAATCATCCAGTCTGTTATCCCACCTCCTCCACACATCATGGAAACTCAATATGCTCCCTTGGTGTTGGTTGCGCCTCTTCATGCCATGCCCCAATACTATCAAACGAGACTTCCACAGTTCGATGCTACAGGACCTTTGAGCACACAACAACACGTAGATAAAATGAATGATTACTATGATCTACATGAAGTTGATGAGGCTGAAATTCAAATGAGATTGTTTTCTCAAATTTTGACAGGTGACGTTAAAAAATGGTACAAAGGGTTGCGTGTCACCTCAGTCCTTGACCTTACCGAATTCCAAAGAAGTTTTCTAGACAGATGGGAGGTAAAGAAAAACCCTCTGCAAATTTTGTCAGAATGCGAAAATATCAGAAGAAATCAAGGTGAGACAGTGCAAGATTACTGCACTCATTTCAACAACCTATATAATGCAATCCCAACTGAAATCAAACCTCCACAGGGTTTGGCATTGATAAAAATCCCTGATGGTTTTGATGCTGACATGTCATACCAACTAAGGGAAAGAAAATCCACCACCCTGGAAGACATGCAGAAAAGTGCAATAAGTGTGGAGGCCAATTTGTTGGAAAAAAGGGCACATTAGAGGTTAGAGAGGAGAGTCACAATTAAAGAAGAACCTTCCACATCAACCTCAGATTCCAAATTGGATTTTTTGGCCAGAGCAATGGAAAGAATGATGGAAAGACTTATTGTGTCAGACAGAAATCCTCCAAGAGAAAACCCACCAGCTCCTCAGGTTCAAAACCCTAACTTTAGGAGAAACCCTCCTCAAATCAGACAGAGAGACCCTAGGGATCAAAGAGATCAGAGGAGTCCAGATCAGCAGATCATACCTCCCCTACAAGAAAATTATGCTGCTGAAGAAGAGGAAGTAATCGAAGAACTGGAGGATACTCACATAAATCTCATGGGCATTCACGATAATGAAGCTATTTTCCTTACCCAAGAAGAGCAAGAAATTTTTCTTCTCAATCAAACAAAAGTAAGTGAAGAAGCCGAAGATGCAGAACAACAAGCATTCAAAAATGCCATTTTGGAGGTACACCAACAATATAATCTGCAGAGTAAAAAGACAGAAGGGAGTTCCCCAAAAAAGACGATTGAAACAAAGAAGGTAGTCGAAAACAAGAAGGCCTCTGAGCCATCTGCCAAGAAGATTCCTGAGAAGAGTACTGCCGAAGTTCCTATGAAGAAAAACCTTACTATTCTAAAAAGATCGTCACAGCCTGAGGTTTCACCTACTACTCCACCCAGTACTTCCATCCAGAAGAGTGTGGCAGACAAACCAGAATTGATGAGCCAAAGCAAAGCTCCTACACCTTTCAGCCTTGAGGGGGAATTGGCCAAAGTAAAAATTCCCATCCCACTTTCCGAGTTGATGAACAAAGACATTTATCGTTCACAGGTGATTAAAGCACTGACCATTGAACCTGACATAGGCACAAAGGCCTTAACCATTGGATCAACAAATCATTTAGAGACTGTGAACCTTACTGATGATCAACCCGAACTTTTGTTCGGACCTGAAGTAGATGGTCGAGATGATACAAGTGATGTCGCTCCTTTTTACATCAGTCTAAACATACATGATCTGATCTTGCATAACGCTATGCTGGATTTGGGTGCTTCCCACAATCTGATGCCTAAAGTAGTAATGGAGAAACTAGGACTGGAGGTCACCAAACCTTACAAGGATTTACACTCATTCGACTCTAATAAAGTTAGATGTATTGGTTTGATCAAGGACTATGCATCACCTTAGTTCAGATTCCCTCGAAGAGCATGGTAATGGATGTGGTAGTTGCAGACATCCCTCCGAAGTATGGAATGTTGCTATCCCAATATTGGGGGGCTAAGTTGAGAGGAACCCTACAGCTAGATATGTCTTATGCCACTATCCCAGTTTTCAGGCAACAAAGAAGGCTATACAGAGAAACGTTGATGAAATACATGGTCAGTAGCCAAGAAAAAACACACAACTATCCCCTCTACTCTGTGCATTCCGACTTGGATTATTTTATCTTGTACAATGATGGTGACATGGAAGAACAAGATACTCAGCTGGTAGAAGATACATCTAGTCAAGATGAAGGCCAAGAAACCATTGAGTTAGCAAGGATGAAAAACATGATAACTGAAGAGTTACCGGCAGATTTCTGGAGCATGGATTTTGATGGAGCAGTAAGCAAAGAAGGAGCTAGAGCAGGAGTCTGGCTACATAATCACAGAAACAGGTATTCAGAAAACCATTCCTACAAATTAAATTTCCAATTCACTAACAATATTGTCGAGTATGAAGCCTTGATGCTCGGTCTGAAGCTTTTGAAAAGAGTTGGTGCTAAATATATTATGGTAAGAGGTGATTCTGAGTTGATAATCAAGCAAATCAAAGGTGAGTATGCTGCGAAACACCCACACCTTAGAGCTTATAGGAATGTCGTTCTTGATGCCCTTAGATGTTTCACTGAAGTTGACTTACAGGTAATGCCGAGGGGACAAAACATTCTTGCAGACAGATTGGCTACGTCAGCAGCCACATGCAAGATTCCTTTCCTCTCGACTCGCCCATACATGGTGGAGGTAAAATGCAAACCAACCGTTCCCGACAATATAAGGTACTGTCAATTTTTTGGTAATGATGATCAAATCGAGGACTTTATGCAGTGTAAAAATGATTTTGAATGTACAAATATAGATTTAGAGAACGAAGATGAAAATGTAAATAGATTTGATTTTGAAATTGATAGTGTAAATAGCGTAGATTCAGGAGAATTAGGCGATGATGAGATGGATGCTGATGTTTTACATTTGAAAAGCAATGTTTTTCCTAGGGGTTTAGTTCCTTTGGAGGACTTGTTTGATTTTAACGACGTAGCCAAAAAACCAAAAATCGAAGCCAATGGACAAGAGGTAGAAGACTGTAATATAGGGACTGAAGAGAAACCCAGGATAGTCAAATTGTCTAAATCATTACCTCCTGAGAAAAAACTCAAATACATTGAGATGTTCAAAGAATATTCGGATGTCTTTGCCTAGGGATATGAGGATTTGAAAGCTTATGATACCAGCATCATACAACACAGGATTCCAATAAAGGAAGACCAAAAACCGTTCAGGCAGAAACTTAGGAGGATAAATCCCAAGTTTCTCCCTCTGATAGAAAAGGAAATCAAAAAAATGTACGATGCCAAAATCATAGTCCCGTTGCATTTTTCCAAATGGGTCTCTAATTTGGTCCCTACACGTAAGAAATCTGGGGAAATCAGACTTTGCATAGATTTTCAAAATCTGAATAAGGTCTCCCTGAAGGATAATTACCCCTTGCCAAAAATGGATCACATCCTTCAAAGGGTATTCGGATCCAGTCGAATATCTTTGCTGGACGGTTTCTCAGGTTACAATCAGGTCCTAGTTCACCCGGATGACCAAGACAAAACCGCCTTCACCACACCATGGGGCAATTTCATGTATGTGAAAATTCCTTTTGGTCTGATGAATGCAGGAGCCACATTCCAGAGTGCGATGGATATCACCTTCGTGGATGAATCGGGTAAGTTTATTGTCATCTATTTAGATGATGTAATTGTGTTTTCCCGATATGATGACGAACACCTACGACACCTCAGACGAGTCTTCGAGAAATGTAGAAGGTTTGGGATTTCTTTAAATCCTAAGAAAATCCTTTTCAGACTAGAGTAAGGCAAACTTCTAGGGCACATCATCTCCAAGGACGTAATCAAAATTGACCCCAGCAGAATAGAGGCCATACAAAAATTAGAACACCCAAGAAACCTTAAAGAACTACAGTCTTTTATCGGGAGAATAAACTTTCTACGAAGATTCATTCCCAATCTAGCCGAGCTCCTTAGAAACATTACAAATATGCTAAAAAGGATGTGAAAATAAAATGGGACTTTGAGTCCAGACAGTCTTTCGAGCAAGTCAAACGAGCACTCACAGAGGCCCCTGTCTTAATCAGTCCTGATTTTACCAAAGATTTCTATCTTTTCTCTTTCGCTTCTGAACATACTATAGCAACAGTATTACTACAAAAGAACAGTGAAGGGTATGAACAACCCATAGCTTTATTTAGTAAAGCATTGAGAGACGCTGCTCTGAATTACAAGATAATGGAGAAACAAGCTTTTGCCTTGGTGAAAGCTATAAAAGATTGCAGGGTCTACATTCTCCATTCTCATACCATTTCATATGTTCTGAATGCGGTGGTGAAAGAAATTTTGACCCAAGACAACCCGGATGGGAGAAGGGGAAAATGGATTGCTATCATTTTAGAATACGATATAGAGATTAAGCCTACAAAACTAATCAAGGGTCAAGGCCTAGCAAAATTAATGGCTGAATCAAATTTTCATTCTCTTGACATTAATTTTTTAGCTGCAGCGGATGAACAGGGTGAGATGGTGACTCCAAGTGTGAAAGAGGTATTTCTCAACTCTCCATGGTACGCAGACCTTATATTCGTTTTGCAAAATTTACAAGCTCCCCCTGGTTTGACTAAGACTAAAGCTAGATTTTTAAAGTTGAAAGCCTTAAAATTTTGTATTCTAGAAGGCAATTTTTATTGGAAAGATCCTGGAGGCATTCTGTTAAATTGTTTATTGAAAGATGAAGCTGACAACGTGTTACAAGAATTTCATGCAGGAGAATGTGGTGGCCATTTGAACTGGAAGGTCACAGCCAACAAAATACTCAGAGATGGATTCTATTGGCCCACCCTATTCACCGATGTACATCATAAAGTGACCGCATGTCATCAATGTCAACTGTTTAAAGGCAAAAGGAAACTCCTCCCTCTACCTCTGAAATCGATCTCAGTTGAAGCCCCTTTCCAGCAATAGGGACTGGACTTCATTGGAGAAATACACCCCCCTTCTTTAGGCCAACACAGGTGGATTCTCACTTCCATCGATTATTTTACCAAATGGATCGAAGCAGTACCAAGCAAGCAAGCCACTGACTCTGTTATTATCAAATTCCTTGAAAATAATATTTTGTCTCGCTTTGGATGTCCTAGAAAGATTATAACTAATAATGCAGCTGCTTTTTGGTCGAAGAGGCTCATAGATTTTTGCAACCAGTATCACATTGGTTTGGGGCATTCCAAAACTTACTACCCTCAGGGGAATGGGCTAGCGGAATCTTCAAACAAAACTTTGGTAAATATCATCAAGAAAACGTTGCAGGAAAACAAGAAATCTTGGCATAACAAGTTGGTGTTCGCATTGTGGGCTGACAGACTGACCACCAAAAGGTCAATAAGTATGTCACCATACCAGCTGGTCTATGGCATAGAGGCAGTTTTCACCACTTCTTTGGGAGTCCCTGTCATGAAGTTGCTTCAAGATGTACAAGTCGAGCCAAATGACTCACAGAGAAGGATCAACTAGATGATCCATTTACAGCAGTCTAGGGAAGAAGTTTTCAACAAGACTTAGGTAATCCAAGAAAACATCAAGAAGATCTTTGAAAAAAGAACCAAGGAAGATGATTTTGAGCTAGGAGATTTGGTGCTGAGATGGGATGCTAGAAATGAAGACAAGGGAAAACATGGAAAATTTGACAGTCTGTGGAGAGGACCATACATGATCCAATCTTTCAGGGGAAACAATGCTTTCTTGCTAAACAACGCTGATGGGACAGATCTGCCAGGAGGACCTGTAAATGGCAGAATGCTGAAACATTATGTGCCACCTCAGTAGAGACTCAAGTTTTCACTCTCCATTGTACATACCATTTTTATTTTTCGCCTACATTTTCTGAGTGAATAACATTAGTCAGCTGGTTGAAGCCCGAAGTGAAGGCCCTAAGCCACTGACCACTGTTCTTCCAATTTTTGAGAATAAAGCCAATCAATCAACGAAGGCTACTAGGCAGAAGTTTTCAGAATGGCAGGAACAAGGATTCTTGGCACTTCACAGGGAAAGTACCATCCCCAGGTGGAGCCGCTGTTATCATCCTATAATTTATAGGATCAACTGGTGACTGGGATATTATCTGTCTCTAGTGTTTTTGTTGACAAATGATTTTTCATTCTGCAAATAATTTGAAAAAGAAAAAGAAAAGAAAAAGAAAAGAAAAGAAAAGAAAAGAAAAAAGAAAAAAGAAAGAAAAGAAAAGAAAAAGAAAGAAAGAAAAAGAGGGCATAAAAGAATTCAATAAAAGCCCCATGCAATAATAGTAACTTGGTCCATACCTTTCAAGCATGGCCAAATTCTTTTTTAAATTTGATGTTGATAGGATAGTGAATGAATTTGCCTAAACAGTTTAATCTTAGCCAAAGTGTCTAGGATTAGATTAGTGAATAAATCGGGCCAGACTGTCTAATCTTGGTAAGATAGCCCCAGGGTAGAGTAAATTCTTAACCCAACAGTCTAATTTGGGTTAATTGTCATAGGAAGATAGGTTAGAATATAGGCTAGTTGCTTTGTTGCTTCATTTCAATAAGAACCAGTTTGATGTAAGTGTTGCACCATGTTTCAGATGCTTAAAAGATCGTTTGGTCAAGCCCCATGGTGGTCTCTACTTGAAAAACCTTGGAAAAACCCATAAAATTCATTTACCCTAAGTTTTTCACAGCGCATGTGTTTTCCGCTCCCCACTTATGCTCCTTGCACATATCAATGGTCCTGATCGTGGCGCCCAGATCTACGGTGTACAGATCATTCCGGACCCCCCCGACCATTATTCTTTTAAGCAGGGGGGGGGGTCCGGAATCGAGGATAAGGCTTGCACGCATCTGGATGGCTCAGGATCGAGCGCTCAAATCTACGGTCAGCATTGGATTCTGGACCCCCCCGTCCGTTCTTCCTTTAATGGAGGGGGGGGGTCCGGAATGTGTCATAAATAGAGCGCATAGATCTGCAGCTCAGAAACATGCACGTAGATCAACGTCCCAAGATGTATTTCGGACCCCCCCGGATGATCTTCTTTTAACCGAGGGGGGGTCCGGAATGGTATTCTTCCTCTGGCAGGTCCCTCGTTATACGTGGTAGCGACCTAATGGCCCTAAGTCCCATCATCCTCTACTATCTAACAAACCTCCTTCACCTCTGGACGTCACCTTCCACCTTTCCTGAAATGGTCATGTCCCATAACTGTTGTCAGTCCTTCCCCCCCATTCGCTCATGGAAAGCCCCCTACTATGAATTTTACCTCCAATTGATAGCCGCCATGTCACCCATCCATATCCCTCAGTCACCGTCACCTGCCATCTCACCCTCAAATGATCTGTTGGCCATTTATTACTGGATAACCTATCCGTTATCCAGCTGACCTGTCTCTCGCGCCCAACTGACCCCAGTTTAATTAAAACTACCGTTATTCCCCTTACTTTCTCTATTCACCCATCGCACCAGAGAAATTCACCGCTTACTCCTCCGTTACATTCTGTTTCCATCATCCATAGTCAGTCGCCCCCACTAACGTTGTGTTTATTGCAGGTATTGTTGCAGAAATGGTGCCAAAGTCCAAACAAGCAGAAGGAGAGGAGAATCTGTTTCTCCCACCTCCTATCGACCTAGACAGAATCCCACTAGTCAAAAAAGATCGGTTAATCACAGATACAAAATGCAATTTTTATTTCTCAAACCTCCAGTCGTGGCTCAGGGAAGTTTTCCTGGACCAGAGTGATGAAATTGGACTCTGGGAGTCCAATTTACCCCTCTACCTCTTCCCTCAGATCCACCATTTTCCCGAATTTTCTCTCAAGTGTCAAGCCCATTATATCCCCGAGCAAAGAGTCGTCATCTCCTCGTTTGGAGAGATCATGTTCCTCATCATGCCCGAATCCATAGACCAGATGATGCAAATTCCCTGAGACGAATCTACGTCACCTTTCGACCTGGAAATTCTTACAGAATTATACCAGAAAATGACATTCCCCCAAAGAGCTCAAATATTCGAGCTCTTCCTTCCCCCATCCACTCCATTTCCCTCCACAAATCCTCCTTACCCACCTTCCATGTTCTCAAATAAAGGAAACCAGGTCATCTCATCCCTTTGTGCTTTATTAGGATACTATTCTGATCAGTGGGTAGATGAACCCATTCTGGTTTTTCTATCCATCTTCTCCACCGATGAAAATCCCACCACCCAATTTGACTTCAGCACATTCTTGGCCGACAATATTCATGAACAGTTCATGAATTTCAGCATGGAAGGTATGTTCAGATACTCATCGATACTAGCCTAATTGTTTTTCTTCTTCCAGGTGGATAAATTTAGCTTTTCCATGCAGAAGATGGATGGAGATGGTAGACCTTAGGAAGTCACAACCTGGACCTCCTTGCTCAAGTACAACTCCAGTGATTTCAATTTCAAGGATTTCATCGACCAATTCTACCACCCTGTGGTAAGTATGCTAAGCGGCAGGCCCGAGCCTCGGATAAATGATGAAGTTCAGAGGATCCTGCATATCTCTGACAACACAAAGACCGAGGATTGGTACTTGTATCAAAATTATACCAAAATCAGAGTATACATGTGTGAGTTGGCACCGTATAAGCTGCCTAAGTACCTGCCCATCAGAATTTTCGTGTTGGAATATATAAGGCAGATTATAAATTCAGATGATATCCATTTTGTATCATTGAAGAAAAGGCAGCAGCTTAGGATCAAGGGGCAGATTGTGTTACACATTATTTTCGTCATCCCTATGATCGTTAATGATGTAAACCTATATGTTGCCTTCAGAGGGGTCACAGTGGCCTAAGTTCTTAAAGAGAGAAGGGAGAATAACTTTTCCTGAGAAAAGAAGTTGCATTTTCCTATGTAAAAACCTTATAAAAAAAAATGTTCGCAGGTTGCTATATAGGCAGGGTGCGAGAATGACCAATTCTCGCAGGTTGCACTATAGCCAAGGTGCGAATAGTTCACATGTTGCTCTATAGCTAGGGTGCGAACATTCCAGCACGTGGGAAAAATGAGCGTTTTCTTGAATCTTCTAGAAGGAGAAGCTTCTATGGTGAGGTGGCATTCGAATGGTTTGGATCTTACTCGCTTTCATGATTTAGTGGGATCATCCTAACCTCCTCACCTTATCTTCTTCAACTTATAAAAGGAGACGAGTTCTCATGGAGAAAGTTAGCTTGAGATTTTGTTAGCTTGTGGGTTCTTAGCTTGAGCTTTGGAGGTTCTTTGGCTTGGAATTATTGGCTTGGTTAGAGTGGCTTTGAGATTTGTTTTGTCAAGATAGATTGTGAGTAGCTATCAGATCTATGGTTTCAGAATTCTTGGAGAAAGAAGTGTGTGGGGAATGAAGAACAGTTGGAAGAGACCTACGACATCAAGGCTCAGGCTGTAAGTTTTCTCTTTCAATTAAATAATACAGTAATATGTCCCTTTCCCATAAAGATGATGTCACTTTATTACATGATTCCTTGATCACATGTATAGACTAGCTATTTGAATATATTAATTTGTCTTTACTTTGATTGGTTTGTTCTGTCGTGATCTGGACGAAGCAAGAGCATCAGAGCAAAGCTTGGAACAACAGAGACTTAGGAAAGCGTTCATAAGGTATGTCCATATTCCTCTATCTCTTAGTTCACTCAATAGACTAGATCTAGGGAAAGAGTAGTATTCTGTCCTGTTTTGTTCTAGATCCAGGTGGATCTAGGGAGATCGGTTCGTGTCCGCACTTACGGATTTATCCATAAACAGATTGTCTCCTTCATCTGCAACAATCGGGGCGCTGGGGAAGAAGCAGATAGGATGCTAAGGGAGATGAAATTATTCATGATTTTCCCATGACACTATGATCCATGTGGGATCATCTCAGATATGAGAGTGAAAAACAAGAACATCCCGTATGTTCATGTGTCCAGGCCCGAAGTTGAGAAGTTCGCCAATCAGACAGCCTGGGAGCCTAACACATTGATCGAAGTAGAACAACAGGATCCCCCGACCACTGTGTCACAAACGACCACTCCACAGGTCCCTAAAAAGAAGAGGCGGAGGCAGGATTTATCTTCGCCTGTCACTGAGGTATCTTCCGAGGAATTCCAGCTGCATACCAAGAGGCCTAAGACTGTTGCAGCTCCTGGCCCGACTAGGGAAAAAGAAGCCCCGTCTACCACAGTGACCAAAGTTGGCATTACACCCTTCGGTTCGAGCCTCCATAAAGGCATAACCTTAACACTGCTGAAAAAATCTACAGATTCTCCATTGACCACCCAACCAGGAAAGGTGGCACCGAAGCTGAGCATTTTTGAAAAATATGAGCTGATAAAGAAAAGGAACTAGACCCTGACCAGCAGTACTTGCGCCCAATTCTGGAAGCAGACATCGATTGCACAACATAGGCTATTATCTGCATTTGACACCGAGAAGGGAAGAATGCATATGGCATTCCTCCAGGCACAGGTACCAGATATAAAGGTGATCACCGATTATAAAAGGGCCACCCTCGAATTCCAGATGAAGGATGTGCATCCGGTTGACCAAATGGATCTGCACAAGAAGACAGGGGAAATGGTTTTCTATATGTTGGCACATGCTTCCACTTCTGCATCCAAACTGCAGGTGTCCCTGAACAATGTTCAAACACAACTCAAGCTGGAAAAGATATCGTCCTTTGCAAAGGACAATAGGATCAATACTTTGGAGGAGCTCATCCTCAAGATCAGTTATGATCCTTCAAACGTAAAAGCAGCTGAGGAAATGATAAAGAAGAAGAATGCTGACATAGCCTCCTTGAGGAAGAAACTGAAGCTCCCACCCATAGAGGATTCATAGGCGAAGGATATAGTAGAGAAAGAGGGAGAGAAGGATGAAATGCTCAAGCTGCTCATGGAGAAGAACGCACAACTTAAGGAGATGGAAGCTGAGATGGAGAAGATGTTAAAAGAGAAAGAGAAACTAAATCCAATGGAAGTCATTCCATTGAGTGTTATTCCAATTTCAAGAGTGAGCACAACATCAGTGATATAAATCCCATCCGCAACTCCATTGACATCCCAGGAGAAGACAACCGACCTGGCTAAATCCATGGAAAAAATGAACCTGCAGGAAACAGAGATCAGCAGGCTAAAAAAGGAGATTGAGAACCTTCAAGAACTCAAATCTTCCTTTTAGACCAGCCTCTCCAAGAAAAAGCAGGTGAACGATCAGCTCAAACAGGAGTTACAGCAGCTCCGGAAGCAGACAGTGGCAGGAAAGACATTGGCCGAGGTTAAAGAGAGTGTATGGACAGACATTACTAAGTCCATGAATGAGATATGGCCCATGATCCAGATCATGTTTGAGTAGAATGAATTGGTCCATAGAAGCAAATAGGCCATTGAGAAGATCAGAGTAGAATTGGGAGACATTCCAACACAGGCAAACAAGATCATCAAGTTCCTCAATTCTAAGACTAGGGAAGAGCTGGAAGAGCTGAAAATTGAAGACAGAACAGAGACCATCCTTGAGGTCAAAAGAATTTTGACCAAGAGAGGATTAATGCTTCAGCTGAAAGAAAATGTTCAAGCCATGGACCTAGGGGTACAAATATTCTTTAGTAAGATTGAATCTCTCCAGAAGAAAGGTCTTCCTGGTCTGAAGGTAATCAATGATAAGTTGATGACTCTCCCAGATTACAAGAAGCGATTGGCTGATGTGTCTAAGGACAGTTCGAAGTTTGTAGGGATTCAAGGGAGCATCACCAGCAAGGAATTTCTAGATGCCCTTCAGTGGGACATCAGCATCCAACATGAGATTCGATACATTTTCCTCACCAAGCCTACATTTTCCATGTATACAGAAATGGACAAAGTGTATCGAAGGCTACTCAAAGTCAACGTGCCCAGTCAAATTCGATGGGAGGATCTTTGTGATCTGATCGAGTAGAAAATGATTTGTCCCCAATCCATTCATTCATCCAGTCAAATGAGATCATGCAGAGGCTTCATCAATGGCCCACCCAGAAATCAGTGTGCAGTTACACCACATCATCAAGTAGTTCCTAGATTTAGGAAATTTGTTAAGATTAGTTAGGATAAAAATAGATTTAGCACATCCTGGTCATTAATGACAGGATCGTTTGTAATTTGATTTATAAATACTTCACCTTTCGAAGTATTGAGGTTTGTTTATCTTCACACCCTGATGCTATTAGACTGTAATGTTTTTGAAGAGATCTTCCATTAATAAAAAGGAGGCACTTTTACAGGATTCTTGCGTGTATTCACTGGTGATGTTTTCTCTCTATGTTGAATGTTATTCTCACTTTGTTATCATACTGTTTTCTAAATCTAATATTTAAGAGTAATGAATGTTGTAGGATTTATCTCGTATACCCTGTTTCTGACTCGAAAGATTTTAGTGTTTTATCTTCTGGTGTTTTCAATAAAGAAATTCTTAACTGCTTCTTTGTTGAAATTATCTTTCTCATCTTTTCTACTATTCATTATTTATGCTATTAAAGAATCCAGTGATTATATTATCTCGCCCTGTGAAAGTTTTTCCTTTGTGTTTCTGGTTCGTATTTCATATTTTATTAAACATAGACCCCATAGCCCAATGGATGTGTAGACTGTCTCAACCAATTCGAAAAAACACTTTGACAAAAAAACCGACCTATTTCTTTACCTAGCCTAATATTTAGAATTGGAAACATAGCTAAATCATATAGAGAGATCCCTCTCTGAAGTTGGAAGGGCTAGATCCCAATTTCAAAAGTGGTTGGATAAAGTTACCTTAGTAGATTTCTTCTGTTGTCAACCTCTAGGAAATTTACCAAGTGCTAACATTAAGTATGATATTTTTTTCATATGAAAGTGAGTCTTTTTGTAAGGTGGCATGGCCTGGCCCTGGGATGGCTAGGGATGCTACAAATTTATATCAGAACTCAAACAGAGAAGAATTTTAGTAGCATGCCCCGACTTGGGTGGATGGGGAGGCTGCAAATTTGTATCAGAGCCCATGTTTTCAACACTGAACCTGGATGGGTTCTGTATGAGTAAATTAAAGTTCCAAAATTCTAGAAGGGGGATGAGAGAAAAATTGGGTGGTATTTGAAATCTAAAGAGGTGTGGAATACAAGGAAGCCACAATAACCATGGTTATGGGCCACACAACTAAATTTGAGTCGTGGGATCTATGAAAGGGGGAGGCAGACCCTTTCCATTCATCAGATCTGGAAAAGGTGCACGACTTTTAAACTCCAAGTCCTTCGAACTTCGTGACTTCAGTGAAATTTACGTTTTGTTGAGAAAAAGGGGTCAAAGCCCAAATTTCTGAAGTCCCAGAGTGAGTTTTAGCCATAGATAATCCAGGAGTAGGAGAGTCATGGATTTTCCCTGAGTAGTTTGGTGGTTCGACATTCGCGGAAATTGGTTGAAGTGTGCACAAAATGGACTTCCTTCTGAAGTCCCAAATTCTATAACTCATCTGGACTGTTCGATTAGTTGGGACATGTTTCCATGGATCAACTGTGCAAAGTTAGAGAGTTTGGTGGTTTAGAATTTGGGAGAACCAAGAGGCAATGTTAAAAAATGCTTTAAATTCCTAGAGCCCCAAAGTCCTCAAGCACCAGAATCCCGATAATCTAGATTATCACAGTTCGGATATTCAAAGTTAAAAATAAATGGGGAGTAGTGACGAGGAAAGCCTCGAAGTCCTGGAGCCTCGAAGTCCCGAAGCTCGAGGAAGCTATTATTCGGTAGTTCGACGTTCGGAAGAAATGTTGTGTTGAGTCAAGAAAATCATCGAAGCTAGGAGCTACAAAGTCCCAAAGAATGGAATGTGATGTGGCATGATGACATCACCTGGGATGACATGGACCTCCCCTAGTAATTCCATGTGTCATATGGTTTTTTACTTTTGATGACCTTGTTCAACCAATAGCAGTCTGACATGTGGGGTCCACGTGTCACCATATTATATTATGACAATTGTACTATGTCGACCCCGAAAAGTTAAGAGGTTTGGGAATTTAGCATTCAGAGGAATTGAGGGAAGAAGATTTTAAATATTCTGAAGCTCAAAGCTCCAGAGTGCCGAAGTGATAAAGAACTGGAGATTTTGGGAATTTGATGTTTAGAAGAAATGGGAGAAGAAGATGTGAATTTCTTCGAAGCCTGAAGCTCCAGAGTGGAAAAGATCTGAAGCCACAGAGGATCATTATCCCAGTACTTCACCGATTCAAATTTTAGGGGAATCACTGAGTAATGAGGTAGAAACCTTCGAAACCTGATGATATGGGGATTCACCAATTTGACACTCAAATGAAATAATGGACGGTGAAGGAAGAACTCCAGAAGTCCCAAAGTTCTGAAGTCACGGAGGTGACACAATATACTGATGTCACTTAGGGTTACGTGGACACACAAGATACGTGGCATGTGTCATCATTTTTCAAGATTTTCAAGGGCCCTTCATGCCTAATTAATATGTGACATGTGTTGTTCATTGGAAGGAGCCACGTGTTCACTCCGTAACTTTTCCATGTGGAACATTGATACATGGATGCCAACTAGACCTCGACGGTTCATGAGTCTAGTGATCGGGTAAAACAAGGAAGGAAGGAACAAAAACCTTCGAAGCACAAAGTTCCATAGATATTTTCCTATTCGGAATTTGGAGCAATTACAAAGTAATGTAGTCTAGAAGTCGGCCACTTCGACGTTCGGGGAAAATGAATGAAGAAGGAAGGAAAACTTCTGAAGTTTGAATTTATGGAGCCTCGAAGTTCGCTAGTATCTAGTTAAGCACCTTTATACTATATATTTGTCTCATATTGTCGTCAAATGAGGTTGGGGGCTGAAGAAGAAGGGGCTAGTGCCTGAAAACTATGTTAAAGAAGGAAAAAGGGGTTAGGAAGGAAGTTGTGGGTTTTGGTTGGTTCAGACCTGCATCAAAAGAGGTACTGAAGACCTGGGAACTTTATTATAGGATTCAAAAAAGATATAAGATCCATTTATCTCAGCGAAAAGAGATCAGCTGCACAACAAGTGCAACAAAGAAAAATAACAAGTTTTAAGGGTCCATAACTTTATGCTCAAATATCATAATTGAGCAAGGAAGTAGTCATTGGAAAGTTCTCAGACAACATGACATAGATGTTCACCTAGAAAAGGGGATTGATCAAACAATTACTATGAAAATTAGATAAAAGAATTTTGATAGGTTATTGAAACAAAATGGTTCATGTTTTTATAAAATTGTTGAAACAGTTAGCCTGACAAGGCTATGTTGGTTGCACATTTTGCAAAATTAACAACTTGATCATATCAAAATCAACACATAGTGTAGAGATATGGAGGATGCATAGGGTGCTTACAACTAGGAAGATGAAATCATAGGAATGGATTTCCATTTGGGTATGAAAGGAACACAATCCAATAGACATGGAGAAGGAAAGGATAATAACATGAATATGGTGGAGACCATTAGAAATTTGCAGAAAGGTGTCCAAATCCACAAGGATAATAATGAAAATCTTATGAAATCTAGGAAGAAATAAGAAGAATTAAATATGAATTTAATGTAGAGCCTGGACATAATTGAAAAGAATTTGGATAAGGAGAGTGGCTCGAGCAAATCAAGAAGTTGCAACACCCCTAAGGGAAAAGGAATATCAAGGAGTGATAGCAGACATCACCATCAATGTCAAAGAAAATCCAAAAGGAGAGAACATAACAACTTGATTCCAGCCCCTTCCAGGAATCATAAGAGGTCTAGGGTGGATGAATTGAGAGGAGAAATGAATAATATCAAACCTCCTACCTTTGATGGAGAGCACAAGAAAGATGAAGATGTCAAGACATGGTTGTTGGGCATGAGAAAATATTTCCAATTACATAATTATTCCTCTCATGCAAAAGGAATAATTTCTATCTACCAACTCAAAGGAAAGGCATCCATGTGGTGGGATCATCTTGTGCAAGTGCAACACATTAGAGAGAATAATGTTACATGGAAGGAATTCAGGAAGCATTTTGAGAAGAAATACTTAACCAAGAGGTATTATGCCAAAAAGATGAAAGAGTTCTTTGAACTCAAACTAGAAAACATGACCATTGATAAGTATGAAAGGATATTTTTAGAATTTTTTAAGTATGTCTCCTTCATCAAGGATGAGACAATTAAGATCCATAGATATCTGAGTGGGATGCCATATTTCATTAGTGATAAAATTCAGTATGATGATCCTAAAACTTTGGAGGAAACCATAAGAAGAGTTAAGTTCTTATACGATCAACATAAGAGAAATCCTACTTTCCAAATATCTTGGGAAGACAAGAATAAGTTCAATATGGAACAAAGGAAGAAGGGGAACAAGCCACCCTTCTTCAAAAATAGTTCTCAGGGACAAAAAAACCCTAGATATCCCAGAATGATTGATACAAGTGGGAAAAGGCCAAGGCATGAACCCATTCAATGTTGGGATTGTAAAGGAGATCATTTGTATAGAGACTGTCCTCACAGGAAATATAAAGTGAGAGTTGTCCACAATGTACAACAAGATGAAATAGTGGAGGACATGGGAATAATTTTTCCAAGGATCTATGCATCCCTGGAAAACAAGCAAGTAAAATTTAAATCACACATGATTGAAGTTGAAGGTATGATCAATAACCATGCCTTTACTATTTTAATATATTCAAGATCTAGTCATAGATATATAGATACTAAGGTAGTGGAAATATTTCAATTTCCAAGAAGAAAGCATGGGAAATATTGGTTGGTGCAGCTAGCTACATGAGCCAAGAGAAAATTTGTTGAGATGGTTAAATCATGTCCAGTGGACATGAATGGGATAAGTACCAAGGAATATTTGAACATCTTTCCCTTGGGTTCATATGAATATATAATTGGTATGGATTGGTTGGAACAACACCATGCTATATTAGACTTTAATAATAAGGAATTTACTTATTTGAATGAGGAAGGGAACCCAAGAACAGTCCAAGGAATTCCCAGGGTAGATACTATCTGAGAGATCTCAGCAATGCAGCTGAAGAAGTGTTACAAGAAGGGCTACCAAATATTTGCAACTCATATGGAGGAAGAACCTAAGGATAAGATGCCAAATATTGAGGATCATGTAGTCCTGAAATATTTTGAGGATGTGTTCAAGGAGATACTAGGACTACCCCCAAAGAGAGATATTGATTTCTCTATAAACTTAATTCCTGAGCAACTCCAGTATCCAAGACTCCCTATAGGATGAGTACACCAGAGCTGAAGGAACTACAAATGAAACTTGAATAACTTCTGAAGAAGGGGTATATATGCCCAAGTGTGTCACCTTGGGGTGCCCCAATTTTATTTGTGAAGAAGAAGGATGGGACATTTAGATTGTGTATTGACTTTATACAATTAAACAAGGTAATTGTAAAGAAAAAGTATCCTTTGCCAAGGATTGATGATCTCTTTGATCAGTTGAAGAATGAAAAAATATTTTCAAAGATTGATCTCTGATATGGTTATCATCAGGTAATAATCAGAGATGAAGACATCATCAAGAATGCCTTCAGGAAAAGGTATGGTCATTATGAGTTCACAGTGGTTCCATTTGGATTATCAAATGCACCAGATGTTTTCATGTGCTTAATGAATGGTGTTTTCCGGGAATACTTAGACAAGTTTGTCATTGTATTTTTGGATGACATCATTGTATATTCCAAGACAGAATAAGAGCATGAGAATTACTTGAGGATGATGTTACAAGTGTTAAGAGAGCACTAGTTTTATGCCAAATTGAGAAAGTGCTCATTTTATTAGAACCAAATTCACTATTTGGGGCATATCATATCCGAAGAAGGGATAGAAGTGGACCATTGACAATATTGAGGCCATTAAAGGGTGGTCAACACCTAAGAATGTGACAGAAGTCAAATCCTTCATGGGTCTAGTTGGCTACCAGAGAATATTTATTGAAGGCTTTTCAAGGATTTATCACCTGATTACTTCCTTGAAAAATAAGGGAGTGAACTTTCAGTGGACAACAGAGTGTGAAAAGAGCTTCCATCATTTGAAGCAGTTGTTAACCAATTATCCAATTCTAAGGATTGTTGATCTGAACGAAGATTTCATGGTATGCATAAATGCATGCAAAAAAGGACTTGGTGGATTCCTTAGTCAGAATGGGTATGTCATATGTTATGAATCAAGAAATTTTAAGGATAATGAAAGGCTCCATTCCACTCATGATTTTGAGTTGGAATCCATAGTACATGCCTTGAATAAGTGGAGGAACTAACTTGTGGGAAAAATGTTTGAGCTGAGGACAAACCATAATGGTCTGAAATATCTATTTGATCAACCAATTCTAAATGCCAGACAAAGTAGATGGTTAGAGTTTATTTGTGAGTATGACTTTGATATCAAGCACATCAAAGAAAAAGAGAACAAAGTGGTTGATGCACTCAGCAGGAGAGTGCATGAACTGCATGCTACATCCATTATCATGTATCAAAATGATATTAAAGGAAGAATTTATGAGGCTGCAAAAGTGTATTTGCAGTACATGGAGATAGTAACAAAATTATATCAAGGTAAAATGCAACATAAGGTTCAAGCTTATAAATTGGGAAATGGTGAAATTATCTTGTACAGGAACATAATTTATGTACCCAATTCTCATGAATTGAGGAGTATGGTCTTGAAAGAGATGCATAATGTACCTTATGTTGAACACCCAGGATATCAGAAAACCATTGCAGTTGTCAAGGGCCAATACTATTGGCCATGCATGGAGATGGAAATTGTTGAGTACATTGTTAAATGTCTAGAGTGTCAAAAGGTCAAGGATGGGGATATACACCCAGTTGGGTTGTTTCAACCATTTCCCATTTCTGAGTGGAAGTGGGAAGTGGTGTTAATGGATTTCATCACCAAATTTCCAATAACAAACAAGCAACATTATTCTATCATGGTGGTGGTGGAAAAGATTACTAAAGCTGCCCATTTAATTCCAATGAAGATTACTCACAAGTGTTGATGATATTTATACAAGGGAAATAACATGCTTGCATGTCATACCCAAGACATTTGTGTCTGATAGAGACCCAAAGTTGACCTCAAAGTTTTGGAAGGGATTATTCAAAGGGTTCATAACAAATATGAACTTTAGCACAACTTATCATCCCGATTTTGATGGGAAAACAGAAAGGGTGAACAAAGTGATAAAGGATATGCTAAGAATGTACATGATGGAAAAAACATATAAATGGGAATACTATCTACACTTGGTAGAATTTTCTTACAATAATGGGCACCGAGAATCTCTGAGGATGATCCCATTTGAATCACTTTATGGTAGAAAGTGAAACACACCAATAATATGGGACAACCCAGTTGATAGAGAAGTGGTTGGGCTAGATTTTCTCAGGGAAATGGAAGAGTAGATGTCAAAGATAAAGAATAATTTAAAGGTTGCTCAAGACAGGTAGAAAAGCTACGCTGATAGGGGTTGAATTCAAAGATAATTTGGTATTGGTGATCATGCATTTATGAAAGTGAAGGTCAATAAAAGTTCCTAAGTTGGGAAAATGTTCCAAATTGGCAGCTCGTTACTGTGGGACATTTGACATCCTAGAAAGGATTGGGCCTATAGATTATATTCTTGCATTACCTGCATATATGACCATTCATAATGTATTCCATGTATCATTTCTTAAGGAGTATATACCTGATGTTAATCATGTTATTGGTTGGAATGTGATTCAGGTGGAGAAAGAAGGATCTTTTCAAGTGCATCCGGTATGCATTCTAGACCAGAAAATCAAGCAGCTCCATAATCGAGCCATCGATCTTGTAAAGGTCCAATGGACCTGGTACGATCCTGAGGCTGCAACTTGGGAACACAAAGGGGCCATGCAGACATCATACCCACATATTTTTGAATATTTTTGAAAATCTTATTGTAATAGGTAAATATGATGCACTGAGGACAATGCATAAATAAGGGAATGGGATTGTAATACCCCAAGGCTGAGCCCCTGTTGAATTGTAATTATTTTTATAGGCTGGTGAGCCAAGTGATTATAATCTAGGAGGCTTATGTGATGATTAGGCTAGAGTTCCTAGATGCTAAAGGACAGTGAGCCTGTTTCTGTATATGTAAATACTCATATCATTAACATAAATACATCACTGGATGTAGACCAACTACAAAGAAAGGGTTATGGGGGAATAATCTCCACTAGGTAGGGGAAGGGAAGGGGATAAGAAGCTAAGGTTAAAGGGTAAGCCAAAAGGATTATCTAAAGAGAGAATAATTTAATATTATTCTAAAAGGCATGTTGTAGGATAATGATTTTTATCCTAAGTTCCTTTGGGGAAAGGAACGAGCTCTAAGTGGAGAGGGACACACTCCTAGAGAGTGAGGTGTAAACCAAGACACATGAAAATTTAAGAGGGAATTCTTCATAGGAAGGGGATATCTCTCCTCATTCACTCACGCACTCAGATACTGAGCATTTGGGAAACCAACCACTTCCTCCAATGTTGACCTCTATAAGCTCTGAAAACCTTCAAACCCCATGAAGCTAAGTCATTGTAATCATGTGAAGCATAAAATGACTAAACAATTCCTTATCCATATCACACCCTATCCATTTTTTTGTTGTTTCCCATGATTTTCTCTAACTGGTGTGACTTGTTGTCATTACCAGAGCCCATACCTGATTTTTTTGTTGTTATTACCATGACTAGATTGACCTGGGAGTTGGACTGAAGAAGTAGGTTGTCAATCCTATGAGAAAATATCTCTAGGTGAGAGAGGTTTCTAGGGAAGTGATTTTCCCAAAGGGAGCCTCATGATAGTTGTATTTCTTTGAGACTTCATGTCCAGCCTGTTGTTGAAGCCCTAGAAGGGGAGTGGGGCAGTCGAAGGACTATCGAGAAAAGAACGGGCACACTTCATAGGGTGGGACAAGAATGTGGGGAATGAGGGACTATAATCTGTGGACATGAGTGGACTCCTGGAGATAAAATCCTTCCTCGAGACTTTGTAACCTCATCCTAGCCTAGGATTCCCTTTACCCTGAGCAGATTTTAGTCCCATCTTGGGGGTGACCCATTATTGATAGCTTGAAGCAGCATGTTCTAAGGATGTGAGGTTCATGGAATGTCTACACACAGATGGTGGCCTTCCTAAATAGATAATTACTCTTTACATATGCTTAATTACATGTTGTATGTTACACATGTGTTTATTTACTATACATTTTCGCATAATTCTATGTATGTTAACAAAAACTAGATGTTTATTTTTAATGTATTAAGTATGATATTTTCTGCAAATGAAAGTGAGTCTTTCTGTAAGGTGGCATGGAAAGATGACCTTTAAAAGAATATTTTAGAACACATCATCACAAGAATGCCTCTTCCCTTGGAGTTTCACCCTTCTTCACTTCATCTTCCCTATGAAATTGGCTTCCAATATTGTGCAAATAGATCACAAGATTGAATGATGAAAATGAGAGGTTATTAATGTGTGTTTATACTTTTCCAAGTACCTCCTTTACTTGACTTTAGGGACAAGTTGTAAATTCTTGTTTGCAACAACTTTTTCTCCTTTACTTGACTTTAGGGCCAACTTATAAATTCTTGACCTTATATCTAGGGCTTCTTGACCATACTTCAGTATTTCATATTTAAGAAGGTATAACTCCTCAACTGTGAGGAACCACATGGTGTGCCACATACCATTAGAGACGGCTTGACGATGACTATTAAATTATGGATTTTTTGCATGCATTTTCAATTTCCTTCATACTCGTTTTATTCAATCAACTTTGGGATTCATGACCACACCTATGGGTATTCTTAACCAATTAACCATATTTCTATGACTTCTTGCATACTTCTTCAAATCATCTTCCCATGAGGGCCATGGTTAAAGATACACCATAAGGGGGCCACTTTAGATACTTATTCAAATACACCCATCACTTCTAAGGGCTTCTAAATGCCTTCTAGAGTTGACATCAATGGCAACCAAATTTCCAACAATCTCCCCCTTTGGAATGATTACAACACCCATACCCCCCTATGGCCATTTCTCCCCTTGTCTTCATGATATCCCCCTATATTCATTCTTTTGTTCTTTCTCTCCTCATATTTCTGTCCCTCTTTGACATCAATGGAAAAGGGTAACTCCTCCTACAATTTTTCTCCCCATGTCTTCTTTGCAATATGTTGTGTATATCAATGTGGGGATTCTTGTATATACTTCATTTTCTCTCTTCTGGGACTTCTTTCCCATTGGTACTTCCTGTTATTTTAATCCACTAACATATATTAAAATCATTCATGCCAATTTTCCTTCATCACTTGACTTCAAGTATTCATGGCTTGTCATGTCTTCACCGAGATGACATCAATGAAATAATCATTCAATAATTTTACCTTGACAAAATAACTCCTCCTGGTGGTTTATCCCCCCCTATATTGTTGTGCCTCTTGCGACTTTACTTTATTCTACTAGTCGATTCCATCTATCAATATGATTCTTTTCTGAGTCATATATTTTACTAAACATTCCTCTTGATGGCAATTCCAATAAGTGTTTTTGCAATTCCTCTTGAGATCATTATTTCATTCACTGTCATGTATCTTCTCTGGTTCATTTCAAGTATTTTCTTCTAGAACTATCAAATATCTCATAAATTCATCTATGCCCATATGTAACAATATTTTCCATGACTCTGCTACTCAACTTCACACAATGGTGATTAATCTATCAGTTCAATGTTCTGAGAGTTTCCTCAAATATGATACAATTGATCAATGCATATTCATGCTTGTTATGGGATTTTTCCCTCATGACTTTGGGTCATGTCAAAAGAGAGATTGACCAAGTGAAAGACATAACCCTAACCCACACACAAGACTTGTAATGAAATAACTACTTTATCAGAGAGAGAGAAGAAAGTTTCACACCTTGTCTCCTTAGTTTGGTGTCATTCCCCACTCTCGACCCTAGTACTGCTCTTGACTCTTGCTTGAGTTAGCTTGCAAAAGAAGATCAAGAAAGTGTTGCAACAATGTAGTTATAATAGAAAATAATACAATTAAATGATATATAGATTCAAATATGAAGAGTAATTGGAGATACATAAACAAATTGAATCGATACTACACAAGTATGGGGAAAAGAGAACTCCTTATTAGCAATGGTAAAAGAAGTGGTTACAAATTGACTCCAACCACCGACACTACCTCGAATCCAACCACCCAAGTTCCTCTAGAAGTTCCTTCAAGCATCACTCAATAATATTTCCCTTCCTTGTATGACCCAATAAGGATAGGAATACACCTTATGGTCATATAATGAAAAGGAAGGAATGTTGGAACAAGGGTTCCAGGTTATAGGGATGCTACTCAAAGGGTGAAGGGGAACATGGAGACTTGTAATTTATTCAACATAACTTTGCACCTAGGTTTTCCTCCTCATCCATGCCCCCAAAGGATCCTTTATACCATCTTAAATAGGTTAAGGAGGTTGAACTCCATTTAGTATAGGCCCATGTAGGTTGGGAAATGAGCCCAAATGAAATCCCCTCCTGAAAATAAGGAATTATTTTATTTTTCAACTTGTTTTAGGGAATCTGTGAGTTGTCAACTAACAACCCGTGAACATCCATGAGTTGTACATAGGTGACCTGCAAATGGCACTAAAAATGATGTTTTTAAAGTGACTTTGATGAAAAAAGTTTGGATTTGAGTTTGCAAGTCATGGGAAAGGTTAGACCATGTTACAAATTCATTGTGGTGTGGAAATTTGTGCTATAATAGATTCCCCCTAATGTGTGAGGTCAGAAGGGAAACTAATAGTTGAAATACATTATAACTATTATAGGTGAGGATGCATTGAAGTAGATCCATATGAAGGTTTCTTAACATATTATCAAAGAACATAAACTGTCAGTAGAGATCAAGTAAGAGTATTATCTTCCCAAGTTAGGAATACCCATGCTTAGGAGTGATGTAAGCATGGTCGCCAAATCAAGTACACTACAGATCCATGGCATATATATGAAAGTATGACTAATGT
>ML816982.1:39134-59947 GCA_009831015.1 Picea engelmannii
TTTCTATCTACCAACTCAAAGGAAAGGCATCCATGTGGTGGGATCATCTTGTGCAAGTGCAACACATTAGAGAGAATAATGTTACATGGAAGGAATTCAGGAAGCATTTTGAGAAGAAATACTTAACCAAGAGGTATTATGCCAAAAAGATGAAAGAGTTCTTTGAACTCAAACTAGAAAACATGACCATTGATAAGTATGAAAGGATATTTTTAGAATTTTTTAAGTATGTCTCCTTCATCAAGGATGAGACAATTAAGATCCATAGATATCTGAGTGGGATGCCATATTTCATTAGTGATAAAATTCAGTATGATGATCCTAAAACTTTGGAGGAAACCATAAGAAGAGTTAAGTTCTTATACGATCAACATAAGAGAAATCCTACTTTCCAAATATCTTGGGAAGACAAGAATAAGTTCAATATGGAACAAAGGAAGAAGGGGAACAAGCCACCCTTCTTCAAAAATAGTTCTCAGGGACAAAAAAACCCTAGATATCCCAGAATGATTGATACAAGTGGGAAAAGGCCAAGGCATGAACCCATTCAATGTTGGGATTGTAAAGGAGATCATTTGTATAGAGACTGTCCTCACAGGAAATATAAAGTGAGAGTTGTCCACAATGTACAACAAGATGAAATAGTGGAGGACATGGGAATAATTTTTCCAAGGATCTATGCATCCCTGGAAAACAAGCAAGTAAAATTTAAATCACACATGATTGAAGTTGAAGGTATGATCAATAACCATGCCTTTACTATTTTAATATATTCAAGATCTAGTCATAGATATATAGATACTAAGGTAGTGGAAATATTTCAATTTCCAAGAAGAAAGCATGGGAAATATTGGTTGGTGCAGCTAGCTACATGAGCCAAGAGAAAATTTGTTGAGATGGTTAAATCATGTCCAGTGGACATGAATGGGATAAGTACCAAGGAATATTTGAACATCTTTCCCTTGGGTTCATATGAATATATAATTGGTATGGATTGGTTGGAACAACACCATGCTATATTAGACTTTAATAATAAGGAATTTACTTATTTGAATGAGGAAGGGAACCCAAGAACAGTCCAAGGAATTCCCAGGGTAGATACTATCTGAGAGATCTCAGCAATGCAGCTGAAGAAGTGTTACAAGAAGGGCTACCAAATATTTGCAACTCATATGGAGGAAGAACCTAAGGATAAGATGCCAAATATTGAGGATCATGTAGTCCTGAAATATTTTGAGGATGTGTTCAAGGAGATACTAGGACTACCCCCAAAGAGAGATATTGATTTCTCTATAAACTTAATTCCTGAGCAACTCCAGTATCCAAGACTCCCTATAGGATGAGTACACCAGAGCTGAAGGAACTACAAATGAAACTTGAATAACTTCTGAAGAAGGGGTATATATGCCCAAGTGTGTCACCTTGGGGTGCCCCAATTTTATTTGTGAAGAAGAAGGATGGGACATTTAGATTGTGTATTGACTTTATACAATTAAACAAGGTAATTGTAAAGAAAAAGTATCCTTTGCCAAGGATTGATGATCTCTTTGATCAGTTGAAGAATGAAAAAATATTTTCAAAGATTGATCTCTGATATGGTTATCATCAGGTAATAATCAGAGATGAAGACATCATCAAGAATGCCTTCAGGAAAAGGTATGGTCATTATGAGTTCACAGTGGTTCCATTTGGATTATCAAATGCACCAGATGTTTTCATGTGCTTAATGAATGGTGTTTTCCGGGAATACTTAGACAAGTTTGTCATTGTATTTTTGGATGACATCATTGTATATTCCAAGACAGAATAAGAGCATGAGAATTACTTGAGGATGATGTTACAAGTGTTAAGAGAGCACTAGTTTTATGCCAAATTGAGAAAGTGCTCATTTTATTAGAACCAAATTCACTATTTGGGGCATATCATATCCGAAGAAGGGATAGAAGTGGACCATTGACAATATTGAGGCCATTAAAGGGTGGTCAACACCTAAGAATGTGACAGAAGTCAAATCCTTCATGGGTCTAGTTGGCTACCAGAGAATATTTATTGAAGGCTTTTCAAGGATTTATCACCTGATTACTTCCTTGAAAAATAAGGGAGTGAACTTTCAGTGGACAACAGAGTGTGAAAAGAGCTTCCATCATTTGAAGCAGTTGTTAACCAATTATCCAATTCTAAGGATTGTTGATCTGAACGAAGATTTCATGGTATGCATAAATGCATGCAAAAAAGGACTTGGTGGATTCCTTAGTCAGAATGGGTATGTCATATGTTATGAATCAAGAAATTTTAAGGATAATGAAAGGCTCCATTCCACTCATGATTTTGAGTTGGAATCCATAGTACATGCCTTGAATAAGTGGAGGAACTAACTTGTGGGAAAAATGTTTGAGCTGAGGACAAACCATAATGGTCTGAAATATCTATTTGATCAACCAATTCTAAATGCCAGACAAAGTAGATGGTTAGAGTTTATTTGTGAGTATGACTTTGATATCAAGCACATCAAAGAAAAAGAGAACAAAGTGGTTGATGCACTCAGCAGGAGAGTGCATGAACTGCATGCTACATCCATTATCATGTATCAAAATGATATTAAAGGAAGAATTTATGAGGCTGCAAAAGTGTATTTGCAGTACATGGAGATAGTAACAAAATTATATCAAGGTAAAATGCAACATAAGGTTCAAGCTTATAAATTGGGAAATGGTGAAATTATCTTGTACAGGAACATAATTTATGTACCCAATTCTCATGAATTGAGGAGTATGGTCTTGAAAGAGATGCATAATGTACCTTATGTTGAACACCCAGGATATCAGAAAACCATTGCAGTTGTCAAGGGCCAATACTATTGGCCATGCATGGAGATGGAAATTGTTGAGTACATTGTTAAATGTCTAGAGTGTCAAAAGGTCAAGGATGGGGATATACACCCAGTTGGGTTGTTTCAACCATTTCCCATTTCTGAGTGGAAGTGGGAAGTGGTGTTAATGGATTTCATCACCAAATTTCCAATAACAAACAAGCAACATTATTCTATCATGGTGGTGGTGGAAAAGATTACTAAAGCTGCCCATTTAATTCCAATGAAGATTACTCACAAGTGTTGATGATATTTATACAAGGGAAATAACATGCTTGCATGTCATACCCAAGACATTTGTGTCTGATAGAGACCCAAAGTTGACCTCAAAGTTTTGGAAGGGATTATTCAAAGGGTTCATAACAAATATGAACTTTAGCACAACTTATCATCCCGATTTTGATGGGAAAACAGAAAGGGTGAACAAAGTGATAAAGGATATGCTAAGAATGTACATGATGGAAAAAACATATAAATGGGAATACTATCTACACTTGGTAGAATTTTCTTACAATAATGGGCACCGAGAATCTCTGAGGATGATCCCATTTGAATCACTTTATGGTAGAAAGTGAAACACACCAATAATATGGGACAACCCAGTTGATAGAGAAGTGGTTGGGCTAGATTTTCTCAGGGAAATGGAAGAGTAGATGTCAAAGATAAAGAATAATTTAAAGGTTGCTCAAGACAGGTAGAAAAGCTACGCTGATAGGGGTTGAATTCAAAGATAATTTGGTATTGGTGATCATGCATTTATGAAAGTGAAGGTCAATAAAAGTTCCTAAGTTGGGAAAATGTTCCAAATTGGCAGCTCGTTACTGTGGGACATTTGACATCCTAGAAAGGATTGGGCCTATAGATTATATTCTTGCATTACCTGCATATATGACCATTCATAATGTATTCCATGTATCATTTCTTAAGGAGTATATACCTGATGTTAATCATGTTATTGGTTGGAATGTGATTCAGGTGGAGAAAGAAGGATCTTTTCAAGTGCATCCGGTATGCATTCTAGACCAGAAAATCAAGCAGCTCCATAATCGAGCCATCGATCTTGTAAAGGTCCAATGGACCTGGTACGATCCTGAGGCTGCAACTTGGGAACACAAAGGGGCCATGCAGACATCATACCCACATATTTTTGAATATTTTTGAAAATCTTATTGTAATAGGTAAATATGATGCACTGAGGACAATGCATAAATAAGGGAATGGGATTGTAATACCCCAAGGCTGAGCCCCTGTTGAATTGTAATTATTTTTATAGGCTGGTGAGCCAAGTGATTATAATCTAGGAGGCTTATGTGATGATTAGGCTAGAGTTCCTAGATGCTAAAGGACAGTGAGCCTGTTTCTGTATATGTAAATACTCATATCATTAACATAAATACATCACTGGATGTAGACCAACTACAAAGAAAGGGTTATGGGGGAATAATCTCCACTAGGTAGGGGAAGGGAAGGGGATAAGAAGCTAAGGTTAAAGGGTAAGCCAAAAGGATTATCTAAAGAGAGAATAATTTAATATTATTCTAAAAGGCATGTTGTAGGATAATGATTTTTATCCTAAGTTCCTTTGGGGAAAGGAACGAGCTCTAAGTGGAGAGGGACACACTCCTAGAGAGTGAGGTGTAAACCAAGACACATGAAAATTTAAGAGGGAATTCTTCATAGGAAGGGGATATCTCTCCTCATTCACTCACGCACTCAGATACTGAGCATTTGGGAAACCAACCACTTCCTCCAATGTTGACCTCTATAAGCTCTGAAAACCTTCAAACCCCATGAAGCTAAGTCATTGTAATCATGTGAAGCATAAAATGACTAAACAATTCCTTATCCATATCACACCCTATCCATTTTTTTGTTGTTTCCCATGATTTTCTCTAACTGGTGTGACTTGTTGTCATTACCAGAGCCCATACCTGATTTTTTTGTTGTTATTACCATGACTAGATTGACCTGGGAGTTGGACTGAAGAAGTAGGTTGTCAATCCTATGAGAAAATATCTCTAGGTGAGAGAGGTTTCTAGGGAAGTGATTTTCCCAAAGGGAGCCTCATGATAGTTGTATTTCTTTGAGACTTCATGTCCAGCCTGTTGTTGAAGCCCTAGAAGGGGAGTGGGGCAGTCGAAGGACTATCGAGAAAAGAACGGGCACACTTCATAGGGTGGGACAAGAATGTGGGGAATGAGGGACTATAATCTGTGGACATGAGTGGACTCCTGGAGATAAAATCCTTCCTCGAGACTTTGTAACCTCATCCTAGCCTAGGATTCCCTTTACCCTGAGCAGATTTTAGTCCCATCTTGGGGGTGACCCATTATTGATAGCTTGAAGCAGCATGTTCTAAGGATGTGAGGTTCATGGAATGTCTACACACAGATGGTGGCCTTCCTAAATAGATAATTACTCTTTACATATGCTTAATTACATGTTGTATGTTACACATGTGTTTATTTACTATACATTTTCGCATAATTCTATGTATGTTAACAAAAACTAGATGTTTATTTTTAATGTATTAAGTATGATATTTTCTGCAAATGAAAGTGAGTCTTTCTGTAAGGTGGCATGGAAAGATGACCTTTAAAAGAATATTTTAGAACACATCATCACAAGAATGCCTCTTCCCTTGGAGTTTCACCCTTCTTCACTTCATCTTCCCTATGAAATTGGCTTCCAATATTGTGCAAATAGATCACAAGATTGAATGATGAAAATGAGAGGTTATTAATGTGTGTTTATACTTTTCCAAGTACCTCCTTTACTTGACTTTAGGGACAAGTTGTAAATTCTTGTTTGCAACAACTTTTTCTCCTTTACTTGACTTTAGGGCCAACTTATAAATTCTTGACCTTATATCTAGGGCTTCTTGACCATACTTCAGTATTTCATATTTAAGAAGGTATAACTCCTCAACTGTGAGGAACCACATGGTGTGCCACATACCATTAGAGACGGCTTGACGATGACTATTAAATTATGGATTTTTTGCATGCATTTTCAATTTCCTTCATACTCGTTTTATTCAATCAACTTTGGGATTCATGACCACACCTATGGGTATTCTTAACCAATTAACCATATTTCTATGACTTCTTGCATACTTCTTCAAATCATCTTCCCATGAGGGCCATGGTTAAAGATACACCATAAGGGGGCCACTTTAGATACTTATTCAAATACACCCATCACTTCTAAGGGCTTCTAAATGCCTTCTAGAGTTGACATCAATGGCAACCAAATTTCCAACAATCTCCCCCTTTGGAATGATTACAACACCCATACCCCCCTATGGCCATTTCTCCCCTTGTCTTCATGATATCCCCCTATATTCATTCTTTTGTTCTTTCTCTCCTCATATTTCTGTCCCTCTTTGACATCAATGGAAAAGGGTAACTCCTCCTACAATTTTTCTCCCCATGTCTTCTTTGCAATATGTTGTGTATATCAATGTGGGGATTCTTGTATATACTTCATTTTCTCTCTTCTGGGACTTCTTTCCCATTGGTACTTCCTGTTATTTTAATCCACTAACATATATTAAAATCATTCATGCCAATTTTCCTTCATCACTTGACTTCAAGTATTCATGGCTTGTCATGTCTTCACCGAGATGACATCAATGAAATAATCATTCAATAATTTTACCTTGACAAAATAACTCCTCCTGGTGGTTTATCCCCCCCTATATTGTTGTGCCTCTTGCGACTTTACTTTATTCTACTAGTCGATTCCATCTATCAATATGATTCTTTTCTGAGTCATATATTTTACTAAACATTCCTCTTGATGGCAATTCCAATAAGTGTTTTTGCAATTCCTCTTGAGATCATTATTTCATTCACTGTCATGTATCTTCTCTGGTTCATTTCAAGTATTTTCTTCTAGAACTATCAAATATCTCATAAATTCATCTATGCCCATATGTAACAATATTTTCCATGACTCTGCTACTCAACTTCACACAATGGTGATTAATCTATCAGTTCAATGTTCTGAGAGTTTCCTCAAATATGATACAATTGATCAATGCATATTCATGCTTGTTATGGGATTTTTCCCTCATGACTTTGGGTCATGTCAAAAGAGAGATTGACCAAGTGAAAGACATAACCCTAACCCACACACAAGACTTGTAATGAAATAACTACTTTATCAGAGAGAGAGAAGAAAGTTTCACACCTTGTCTCCTTAGTTTGGTGTCATTCCCCACTCTCGACCCTAGTACTGCTCTTGACTCTTGCTTGAGTTAGCTTGCAAAAGAAGATCAAGAAAGTGTTGCAACAATGTAGTTATAATAGAAAATAATACAATTAAATGATATATAGATTCAAATATGAAGAGTAATTGGAGATACATAAACAAATTGAATCGATACTACACAAGTATGGGGAAAAGAGAACTCCTTATTAGCAATGGTAAAAGAAGTGGTTACAAATTGACTCCAACCACCGACACTACCTCGAATCCAACCACCCAAGTTCCTCTAGAAGTTCCTTCAAGCATCACTCAATAATATTT
Source organism: Picea engelmannii (assembly GCA_009831015.1). Taxonomy (NCBI): domain Eukaryota; kingdom Viridiplantae; phylum Streptophyta; class Pinopsida; order Pinales; family Pinaceae; genus Picea; species Picea engelmannii. The sequence continues at coordinate 46,537 of ML816982.1, forward strand.
CCCTTCCTTGTATGACCCAATAAGGATAGGAATACACCTTATGGTCATATAATGAAAAGGAAGGAATGTTGGAACAAGGGTTCCAGGTTATAGGGATGCTACTCAAAGGGTGAAGGGGAACATGGAGACTTGTAATTTATTCAACATAACTTTGCACCTAGGTTTTCCTCCTCATCCATGCCCCCAAAGGATCCTTTATACCATCTTAAATAGGTTAAGGAGGTTGAACTCCATTTAGTATAGGCCCATGTAGGTTGGGAAATGAGCCCAAATGAAATCCCCTCCTGAAAATAAGGAATTATTTTATTTTTCAACTTGTTTTAGGGAATCTGTGAGTTGTCAACTAACAACCCGTGAACATCCATGAGTTGTACATAGGTGACCTGCAAATGGCACTAAAAATGATGTTTTTAAAGTGACTTTGATGAAAAAAGTTTGGATTTGAGTTTGCAAGTCATGGGAAAGGTTAGACCATGTTACAAATTCATTGTGGTGTGGAAATTTGTGCTATAATAGATTCCCCCTAATGTGTGAGGTCAGAAGGGAAACTAATAGTTGAAATACATTATAACTATTATAGGTGAGGATGCATTGAAGTAGATCCATATGAAGGTTTCTTAACATATTATCAAAGAACATAAACTGTCAGTAGAGATCAAGTAAGAGTATTATCTTCCCAAGTTAGGAATACCCATGCTTAGGAGTGATGTAAGCATGGTCGCCAAATCAAGTACACTACAGATCCATGGCATATATATGAAAGTATGACTAATGTCCATGGCCAAGAGTAATACATAGTGGATCCAAGTGAGATATATAAATTATCAAGTATGGCCATGAGGAATAAACAGTGAATCCATGTCAAAGTAGATCATATCCACGAATAGATACACAACGGATTTATGTATCAAAATAAAAAACAGAGGATATATGGGTAGGAGCACAAAATATGTGATGCTCGTACTTCACCCAAAGTCTTTAAAATGATCCGACGTGGTATGAGTCTACACTATGTGAATAAATGTGTTGAGGTTGAACACAACAAGACACCATTTTAATACCGATCATTGAGGTATACCATTAAAAAATGTGGGATGACCCACCGATAATGATAATGGGAATCGAGGTACAATGGTACAATCTAAAAAATGTAATTAAATGAGATGATGTCGAACACTTGGTAGAATCTATCGATTAGGGTACATTGATTTATTCCCACTGTTAATAGAGAGGGAACCTTCCACTGATGATTGCAAGCCCCAAAGTACCAAATATGACTCTAGATCTTTGTCCTAGACAAATATTTGTTGAATTCGATGGGAAGAGATCAGCTGGAAGGAAGGCATTAAGGAATACTCCATCATCCAACACAAGGGGTAGCAGAAGGCCAAATATTTGGAAGGACTCGAATAAACAATTTGTAAGGACCACACTGAGGTATGACTCTGCCATGCACCAGATGGAATATCCCATAGAAGAGATTATTTGAATAGTAGCCAATAATGAATAGTTCTGACAAAGACGAGGAATCCACCAATGGGGTCAAATGGAAACCAAGGTACCACATGAATCCCTATGCATGATGATTGTTGTTGATGTCAAACACAAGGGAAACCACCTAGTCAACGACCAATGATTGTTTGTCATATTTTGAGTGCAAGGTCACCTATCAATAATGGAAATAGGCCTAGGGTGCTACTCTAGTTCATATTCGCAGAGAAATGTGTTAGAGTCGATAAGAGTAGAACTTCTAGAAAGAAGTCAATGTGGACCCTCTATACTAGAATGAGTAATAAAAATAGATACTTGTGATAATGATATGTACTTGAATTACTTAGGAAGGATGAATTGAAAGTTCAAAGACTTACTGCAAAATGGTTGAATTAGGCTGAAACTTCCCTTGAAAAAAGAACGACACATTATGTGATTTAGGCAGCATGACTATAAACAAGGATACATTTGTGATACAAAAGACATCCACAAATGCTCCATATGGTTGGAAGAATAACCAATTGGGGGAGATTGTAATAAACAATGAGAAAGAGGTTCCTAAATCCATTTAAAACCCAAAATACTGAGACACTAACTCAAGATTGTGTTTTTTTCAAGGGTGACAAGACTGCTACCAATAAAAGAGATAGATGATTTCCCCTTATTTTTGGTTTTTTGGTTTTTTTGTCTTTTTCATATTCTTAATTCCCAGAAAGGAATAAAAGAGTGTTATAGTACAGTGGAGGAAACGAGTTTTTTGGGAAAGAAAACTATTTCCAAAGAAAAATGGACATACTTATGCTCAATGAAAGGAAGCATGTGCAGGATAAGGACACTCTGGGTAATTTCTCCTCCGAGGATTAATGTGTCAAGTCATAAAGGAATAAATTTCAAGGCTAGAAAATCCTAGAAATTCATAAACAATTGGTTTAAAAATAGCAAGTTGAAGTTGACATTAGGCCTAAAAGTGTCAGTGGTTAATATGAAATGCAATTACAACTCAACAAAAGTTTGGAAGCCCCATGGGTAAGTTAGCTAGAAATATATTGAGAGGAAGTCATGAGGATTCAACACATAGGGATTTTGAGCCTAGTAAAAAAACTGCAACATGGGTGTCAAAAATTCCAATGAGGTACTAAATAGGAAACCCATGAAGAGGTAATATCTACCATTCATAAATGATGCCTTTAAATAAACTTGAAGTTATGTTGTCATTAATGAATAGGGTGTACCCTATGGTAGATACATGATCAATACAAATAAATGCATTGTGTAGGCATAAATGGAACTTATCCTACATGATATTAAGAAACACAATACCTGTTGAAGAGTCTGAAAAAGTATTTTCATATGTAGTAGAAAATGTTTAAGGGAGTTCCATAGGTAATGGATAGAAAATTACTAAGAAGAAGATATGTATCTTCAACGCAAATTCATGGCAGGACTAAGCAGGACTCTTGATCCTAATAGAAAACTTATAGAATGGGCGCCAAAATGCAAAGGGGGTTCTAAGTTAGGGCTCCCATGGAAGATAGGCTATACCACATGAATTATGACACTTCTAAACAACATAGAAGGTTTTGTTTTACAACTCAATGGGGTTGATCCTAAGGGAAAATGAAACAGGAAACATATAACAAAAAAATGCATGGAGGGGGAAATCTAACCTATGTGCAATTTTCAAGATAATTACTTTTCATAAACAGATTGACATGGAAAGAAAGGTACCAAATAAAATGTCTCCAAAGTCTTATATATAAGACCAAAAATACTTACCCAGAAGTTAATAAGTCCAATATAGAAACCTTTGATAAAAACATGTGTTATGGAATATTAAACTTGAAAACAATAAACCCTAAAAGTACAATATGTACAGAGGACATCATAGCCATGTGTCTTATGCATATTAGTTTTCAAGGTAGAGCCCATTTCTAGACTCAAGCCAAGGGATTATTTGGAAACCAACATGTAAAGTTTCTAGTTCAGGAGGAGGTCAAAGATCCATATAGCTTCAAGGATGGCCTCATCCGAAGGAAACTCAACATCCTTGAACTTGGGGCTTGAAAGAACACAAATACCAGGGCTCAAGGTCTCACAAATAGTAATATCTAACTAAAGTGGAAACACTAGATTACTCAAAGAAGAGGGGAAAGCAAAGGCTTACATGCCCCCATTGGATACAACACTTCATAAATTGATGAGATATTTTCTCGAGAAGGTAAACATAACTGTAAATATCCTTTCTTAGGAACAATTAAACACCAAGGATAGGATTCCACCTAATTCAACCATGGTGGGGAAGATTCTACTCAAACACTAGGAACACACAAAGGTGAAACTTGAGCTGAAATTGAGCTAGGATGGTTATTATCAGATGACAGTTGATCAATAGTGACAATGATTCCATTGTGAGGTAAATGCATCACACGAAAGAGTGTAGACACCAAAACCTTCATCGCATAAACATAATCACGCCCAAGAATCATATTGAAGTATAAAGGGTCTGGAACCACTAACATGTCGATTAGAATAGTCTTCCCACCTAACATGATAGGAAACTAAGGAATAATCCCAATACATTCATCGAGTCTTCTATTGAAATCCAAAAACTCACTGGTAGATAACACAAGCTTGGGAGAACCCAAAGCTTGCCAAGTTGAGGAGGGTAAAATACTTGTAGAGTATCCTTCATCTACAACACATTAAAAACTTCCTTTCAACATAGATTAAACTAGAATTGTTATTTGGAAAGGTGCATAAGAAGGAAGATGAGGCTCCACAAGATTATTCTAATCAAAGGAAACCATCCTAGGACTTGGATGGATCACACTCGAAGAGAGTGGAATTCCCCCTTATTCAGACGGTACTAAACTGGAAATGATAAATACATAGTCAAAAGATGCATCACTCCCTAAAACAAGAGTGGGATCGACAGAAGATTTCATTGAGGATGTCACTTCCTTAGTCTTTTCACTCTCCCAAGAGAAGAGTGGGATCAGCTGAAGTTTGCATCGGCATGACCACTTCCTCAACCATTAGTTGAATAAGATGCGAGACAACATGTTCAAGAAATGAATCACCCCCAAAAATGAGAGTGGTTTTGGTTGAATATTGCATCGACACAACCACTTCATTAATCGATGATTGAAAATATTTTGGGGAAACAAAAGACAAATCAGAACTGGAAAGGCCTTCAAAAAAGGACCATGCTCTTTATACCATGAAAATAAGAAGGAATAAATGAGTAAGGTGATATCCTTTACAAATATTACAAGGGAACTTGGGCTTACATCCTATATGTCTAAGCCTCTCAACAATATCGATGCCCACAGCATGACTTGCAGCGACCGGTGGGTTACTCCCAACATGACTTCCAATGATTGATGGGTTACTCTTAGCATGACTTCCAGAGGATAGGTGCTGATATCCAACATGAATTGTAGAGTTTGGTGACATTTTTCTAGTATGACTAGCATTTACTAGACTCTTTCCCCTAACATGAATTGAAATGGCTGGTTGCTTTCCCCCAGAATGAATCGTAAAGGATGGTGACAGGTCTCCAATGTGACTAGAATAGGTTGATGAATTCTTCTTCTTACTCTTCCTTCCTATTCCTTTTATACTTTTGGTTACTAGTAGATGGAATTTCACCAGAAGAGGAAGGAGGAGAAGTAGACTTTGTGGATGCATAAGCTGAAGGATCAACATAAATATGATTCCCATGACGTAAGGTGCTTATCTGACAACCATCAAGAGAATTTGGGACATTCGGACTAGTCCATAACCAAACTGGTAGTCCTACATTCAACCTAGGAATGTTCAAAGTGGCCATTAAAGGGGCACCGATGTTTCCAAAGAAAGGAAAAACAAAAGAATCCCCTTGGGCAAGGGTCCCTTGGTTGGTATCATTTAGAACTTAGGCCATAACTTTCTTATGCACAGGTTCATCCCTTACAGGATTGTTCATGTCCATAAAATCCTCACACACTAACTCTAGTGAACCATTGGTATAAAAACCCATTCCTTCTAAGAGGTGGGTCCACTCTTTCAACATAAAGACCAAGGGTCCTTCTCGACTATCATAGTGGTTGGTCAACCACCCTAAATCAATGATCCAAAAGTGGTGATATTTAAACAACCTAAGGCCAAATATACAAATAAACACTCCAATAAAAATCCCTAAGAGAAACATCATAGGAAAACAAATTTTCCAAATCTTCATCCCATTTGGATAAGGTCTTGAGTCCGAAGAAATGAAAAAGTGGAAAGGGACCTTCTGGAAAAAGGCACGGGTTGATTAAGTCTCGTGGGCCAATGAATGAAGGAGTGAGAAGTAGTTATCCAAAACTTCATTGACGAACCTTATCTGGTGCAAGAACCCATGCTTCGAAGGGGACCATCCAATAGTACTGAAAAGTGTGATATGAAATCTATCCCAGGTACCAAAGCGAACCCCCACAGTCACCTCTGAGATCCCTAGGAATGGCCACTAAAGTCACCAACTAGCAATCAACGTTTGGGGGGTATAGTCGACAATCAGAATCGAATGTATGGGAAATTTAACTAAGCCCGAATCTTTGAAATCACTTCCTCTCATGGAGATATGGTTACTAACAAAACCCCCATTACATGATCTCTCCACTAGGATTAGTTAAGCTTCAGAGGGGATATCTCCTCGGATCTCCTTTACACGACCTTGTGTTTATCTCCTATGTTAGAGGAGGATCCGATCTATATTTATATGATAGTTGGATTTGACTCTCCCTAAATCATACTACTATGTTTTTTTTCTGTCCTTGGAGAAATTAACTCTCCAACCTAAACCAAGGCCCTAACCCTAAAATTATTTTTGAACCCTAAAAACAAAGTCTAGTACATTTTAAGTTTAGCGTTCATTTTTAGTGGTTGTTTTTACTCAAGGGGTATGGAGTGAAACTAATGTTGTTTGATACTTTTACAAAAAATGAAACTTATAAGAACAATGGAAAATAAAACTTTACACTAATTCTTCAAATTAAAAATATTTTCAAAAAGAAAATGCATGAACAATCCTTCAAACCTTTGAATTTAAATTTCTTCTTTCCAATGCAAGATGACAATGAATCCTGTTGAGAAAATAAAAAGAAGAAAACAAATTATGTTATTTATTATTTTTATTTTGAAATTATTTTAAGGTGAGAATAAAACAAAATCCTAGGATAATATCTTTTTCTTTTTCAAATGGCAATGAAAAGCAATGCAAAGAAAGAAAGAGACCTAAGTAGTAGAAAAAACTAGGTTTTTTTTGTTTTCTTTTTCTTTCTACCAAAGAAAAAATAACAAAAGATGATAAAATAAATAATTTTTATTTTTACTTTTATGTTTATGTTTGAAAAAAACAAGGAAAACACAAAAGAAAAGTATGGAACTAAAATATAAACTCAAGTTTCAAAGATGACTAGAAAACTGAGATCTTGAGAAGAAGACTAGACTTACAGTCGTGCAATACAAAGGATAAAAGGGAGACAAATATGGATAAAAAAACTTATTTTCCCATTCAAATTTAAGGCCTTACTAGCCTTCCATAGGCCACAAAAATTTTCGAGACAAAACCCTGTTGGTTATGGAGCCTGATTATCTTCCTAATTCAGAGGTCTTTTGCTTTCAGCCATGTTTATACCCCATGAAGTATTTACACCCCAGAAGTATGTACACTCTTCCACGCGGGAGAGTGCAGAGGGGGGGTACCCCCTCTGCGGGGTCCGGGGGGGCTATCCCCCCAGCTGGGGGGTATGGGGGCAAGCGAGCCCCCAGTGGGGGTTCGGGGGTGAAGCCCCCAAAGGAAAAATTGCCTTGTAAATGTGTATTGTAATTTCATTGTAAATCTAGACCATTCATTATAAGGTCGCAGATCTAATGGTAGAGATTATGTTAGGGTTTTTTTCTCTAGAAGGAAACCCTCTTTTATGAGGGAAATGTATTACGGCTATGATTGATGGTGAATATTGTATTCTGAGATAGGAGACTGTGAGAGAAAGAAGAGGAAGTTATAGCGGGTTTGTTGTAGGTTGTATCCCTTCATATGTTGGATAATAACAAAGGAAGGACCTGGCAATTTCTCTAGTGGACGTAGCCCACACTGGGTGAACCACGTAAATCTGTGTCTCTATTTTATTGTGTATCTTCTGTGTTTTGTTTCTGCATTTGTTTTATTTTATTGCTCCATGGTCCTGTTTTTCTAACAAACCCCTCAAAAGAGACCCCCAAACTAGCTGAAACAGGGCTCCAAAAAGGCTGAAAAACATGTAAAAAAACCACTCTTTGGAGGCATCCAGGGTCGCCCCACTGCAAATCATAGATATAAGATTATATCCATGGGTTATATCACTTTATGAAGTGCACATAAAGTATATATTCGGTTTGGCCTTCCACAAAGTAAAAATATCCAATATTTGGCCTTGTACAAAGTGCGGATATGACCAACACTTACAGTGTTTTTGGGCACTAAAATCCATGCTTCACCCCTATATGAGAGTTGCGTATGTACATGGTTTATATGAAAGAAAAGAGTGGATAGATAAAATATTGTAAAAGTTGGGTATAAATCCCAAAACTTAAAATGTAGCAGAGAGATGAAAAATAAGCCAAAAACACTGGGACACCAAGAGAAAAAGATTTTAGATGACTTGAGAGTTTTCATAGTATTTACCAAGAAATGAAGAGAAAAACAAACCCAGGAGGTTCAACATGTGGTTAAGAACCAACCCATACCCTCCACACTAAGAGAAAAATGATAAAAAATTCAACTTTTACATAGAATCACGACTGTGTACACTACGATTCGCGGATATCCGTGGGTCAGACAAAGGAAAAGCGTGGATATCCACAACTCATACAAATACAAAGTGCATATGAACCAGTTAAAATTGAAAAAATAAAAGAGCCAACCCAAAAGGAGGCTTCCAAAAACTTAGGACAAATTTTATACATGGAAAATTCTCTAGAAGGAAAGTTTAGCAGACAAGAAAAATCACCAAAACCAAGATGTTATAACCCTAAATTTTTCTACACATGCATACATGGCCTTGGCCCTCTTACTTGCATTTTTTGTCAAAGCGCTGTTGATATTCTCTTCTTTAAAAACCATTTTTTTGAAGATGTACGTGCCCTGCACCATTACTGCCCATGTACATATGCTTGTTGCACCACTACAGCTCGCATACATACACATGTTGCACTATTATAGCCTGTGTATACTTGCAAAAAATAAAAATTTGCAAGGAATTCATTGAGATTACGGGCTATTGGGTAGTTTCCCAACTAATCCACCTACTATAGCCCATCACCCAACCGAATAACCATCATTTTTTCATATAAAAGGAGGTTTTGAGGTCTCATTTCACATCTAAGCATAAGAACAGTGAAACTCTTCCCGATTTCACTTCCCCTCCTTGCCCAAGATATTTCTGCCCTTTTGTGAGAATTGTCTCAACATTACCTCATTAGCCCCTTATCCCTCCATTTAACCCATTCACTTCCCAAGAATATATAAGAAGGTTCAGAGGAGAAGTTCATACAAGGTGCACTTGGATATTGGTGAAGAGGAGCCCAGACCAGGTTCACAAAATGGTAGCCGACTTTGATTGTAAAGGTATGATCATTGTGTTATTAATAAAAGAATTACATTTTCCTGTCCCAAATGATTGCATCGTGAATACTTTTTTTGATTTATGTTTGACACTATAACACCTATCCCTAAATTATATATGGAATAACATGCTTGTTGTTTTTTTCTTGTCAATCTTTGGATGCAGTTCATCCCTGGGAGGAGACATCCAGTCAGTGGAACTTCCAAGCATGAGGAAGTCATTACCAAACGTGGGATTAGAGGTATAGTTACTCAATCTTGTTTTCCTTGTTTCTTCATATGATTTTTGGTATGTTTGGGGTATTTTAGAGAATTAATCAACTTTTGGATGATTAATCGTTCTGCCTACATTCTGAACCCTGGTGTAGTCATAGGGGGTTTTTTCCCTCTAGCAGAACTGGCGACCATACTGGGGAAGCCTCTAGGGTTTTTTAGGGGATTTTGTGTTGTCTGATTGGTTTTTCTCCCTTCCGAGTTTCTGTTGAGTTTTCTGAGTCTTTTAAGGGATTTTGGTCACCTTCAGGTGCTATACCAATTCTCCCTTCCTTGTAATATTTTATGTTTATTTCTTTATAAAATAAATATAGAGGTGTGCGTGCCTTGCCTTGAGTCAGCCTGCATAAATACGCTCGCTTCTTAGTAAACAACTCGCGTACATATGCATGTTGTTGAAGAAATAACCAGTGTCTTTGGTTCAGGAAATTTTTTGAAAAGAGGAAGCCAACCTCTTTCATGATTGAGGTTTATACTTCTCAGGGTTTCTTATTTCATTTCAGAGTCTCTGTTTTACAGCTATAGCCTGGGTTAGAGTTCAGTTTACTTGTCTTCTTGATTTTCTTGTGTTTACTTCTGAAAGGGTTTTAAGCAAGTCTTTTGAATTATTGATCTGCCTGTTTGGTTTCTTTAGTGATTCCATGTGATCCACAATGGGCCAAAGATCTGTTTCATTCTTGTCTTAGTGTTCTTTCTACCCCTTTCACTTGCTTTGAAAAAAGAGAAAAAAAGATTTATTTCATTTTTTCTGTTTGAAGCAATTTAAAAAAAAAAAAAAATTATTTTCAGTTTGGTAAAGTAGTTAGAGTTTGTTATTTACTAAGAAGGAAAAATAGTCTGTTTTTTAAGTTCTTTACTGATTTCTTGAAAAATAAGTATCTTGTAGTCAAGAGAAAACTCTTTTTAGGTCTTCTTTTTAAAGATCTTGAAAAAAGTTAGTTAAAGAAAAGTTGGTTACAAAGAGTTAGTTGTAAAACTTTTCTTTTGATTAGAAGTAATTTTTCTTTCAAGTTTCATCTTTTTCTCCTATTTTCGTCTCTTATAACATCACTAGTTTCACCGCCATATCCCTTGAGTAAATCAAGCCATTAAAACAAACGCTAAATCTAAAATTAATTAGACTTTTTATGTTTGTAGGGTCAACCAACTAGTTCAGGGTTAGGGCTTTGAATTACATTGGAGAGGAAACTCTTCAAGGCCGTTAAACAAATGTTAAATCTAAAATTAATTAGACTTTTTATGTTTGTAGGGTCAACCAACTAGTTTAGGGTTATGGCTTTGAATTACGTTGGAGAGGAAACTCTTCAAGGCCATTAAACAAACATTGCAGTCAGAGTTAGGGGGTGTTAAAGTCTAGTGTTATAAAATTTATCCGAGACCCACCTATAACATAGGGGCTAAACACGAGGTCGTGTGAGGAAAGGCAACAAAGATAACCCCTACAAAGCCAGAATAAACGTAATGGGGAACGTATATTAAGGATCTGTCATGGGAATACTACCAACTGCATTTTCCTACAGAGCTTCGTGGATATAGAATCCATTTGATATCCTTTTTTGTCTTCCAGACCACTTGATTTTGATACCCTCAATAGGTTTCAGACTTGTTATCCTTCTCATTGTGATCTTCTTGATTGTCAACTGTACCTGCCTGGTGATTGATTGCGAGTTGGAAACTTAGTTTCCTATATTCTAGGGACTTACATGGGTGACTGTGGGGGTATACTGTGGTACCTAGGGCATACGTTGGGTCACACTTCACAGAGTATACCCGGAGGGTGATTTCGTGTTTGAGTTTCACTTGCACCGGTTAGTTTCTCTAGTGTTGGCTGGCGTAACTGTTCTTCCTACTAGATAGTTGTTTTCTTGATTTGCCTTATAGGAATTTTTCTAGTGTGTTCTTGGTTTTAAAAGTTAGTTAAGCCTTATTGTTTCATTTGATATTTTCACAAAGTGGAAGATCAAGAGCTCCGTCAGTCTCAAAGGGTTCAGGGCCTACCATCAGTTTCATTAGAACCACCTCCACCACCGTTACAACGAAGACTTGACCAACAAGAGTCGTTAGAAGCGACCGAGCCATAGGAAACTATGCCTGAGCCTGCTCTGAGAGGATATTATTTGACTCCAGTGGAACCTATTATTTTTTACCTTGGAGCAGAAGCTCTCAGGCCAACCAACCCTCCAATTACTGATTTTTCGATGCCAATCTTAGTACAAGTTGTCCCTCCTAAGGTGAAACCTTCTGAGCGTCATATAGTCTTACAGGGATCTATAGAAGAAAATGTTGCTAATTTGTTTAGGAGTCCTCATACACCTGTTTCAACTACTACCACAGGGGGTATTTTTCCTCCTAACCCACCTTCACCAATCAGGACCACAGTGGTCTCGACCCCCTCTACCTCAGGAAGTGGTCTGATACCATCATCGACAATGATCACTGCTTTGTTTACGCAGAGTGCAATGGGCCCTACATTCTCATATGGGATGCTTGACTTTGATTCGAACTCGGTCCTTACCTACTCCACCTTACAAACCATGGGTCTGGGGGTAGGGAGATCAAACACTCTCGTGCAAGGGTATATGGGGGGTACTTCAGTCCCCTTTAATGATATCCCTTACGGTGGGGGTCATATACCTCCTCCATCCACCTCGTTCGGTGGTGCTTTCTAGCAACCCATCATGCCCAATGATAACTACATCATGTTTGGAGCAGGTAGTTTAGGACCTTCGTCTTACACTATGCGAGTGGGATCCATGTCATTATTTGTGTTCGACGCATTTGAGAACAACGTTTTTCCTTTGGCTGGGGGAAACCTCGGTTTTTGGAAATAGAACCCTATGTAGGGTACTATTCCTACATAGGGGGAAAGTACAGGATTTTTCTCCTCACAAGGACTTTGGAATCCTTGGTAGGGATTAGTTCCCTCGCAAGGGATTTTGGTTAGGGGAAATCCAATCCATGGTAATTGGAACCCCGGGTAGGGTTTAGTAACTATGCTCATCGGATCGGATGGGGGTATCTCCTTCTAATATCCTTGGAACACAATGCAGGGAGCGATCCCCACCCAACCCATGTCATCCAATTACCAGAGTCATTCGATGATATCCCAACAAATGTAGTTTCTATACATTGGTCAGGGCCATGGTTTCTACCAGAACCCTAGCCAGCAGTCCAAATTTTCCTCACAACCTGGTGCCATTCAAGCTCCAGGACCCATTTTTCCTGTACATAGTACTCAACCCAAACTACCATTTCTGGGAACCCTGCATCTCCCAGACTTGTCAAGGTTGCTCAACGACCCAATTTTTCATGATCCACATTGGCCCCCCATGCTAACTAAGTTTCCCTCGGATATTCCAAAATTTGAAGGCAAGCCTAGCGAAGACCCAGGTGATCACGTGAAAACCTTCCACTTATGGTGCTCATGAAACTCACTGTGAGATGACTTCGTCTAGTTGTTCCTTTTTCAACGCACTCTTATCAGGGTGTCACAAAATGATATATTGAGCTCGACTGCTCAAGGTATTCTTACTTTAACAACTTGGTGATGGTCTTCCTAAACCATTTCTAGCTACCCATGAGATATGATGTCGACACATAATTGCTGGCCAACTTTGATCAGACTAAGGTTGACCATATCTCTGATAACATCTGAGAATGGCGGAATCGGAAGAGCTTGATTAAGGTACATCTCCCACCGGCTTTCTTGCTGGAGTGGTTCCTTGTAATGACCCTTTATTTATTAATGTGAATAATTTCATAAATAATCCTAAAAATTAGCTAAATTATAATTAATTATTATATAACTTTAATTAATTATATGTTATTAATTAATTTTTTTTTTTACTATGATTAGCTTAAGTATGATTAACTCTTAAATTAAGGGTTAATGAATGATTAATTATTAAGTGAGTCATTAATTGATTAAGTATTAAATTAAAGGTTTAAAAAAATGAAATATAATGTTAAATGGGTTACGTATCCCATAAGGGATAACGTAACCCATACGTAAAAGGGAAA
>ML816982.1:69112-96781 GCA_009831015.1 Picea engelmannii
AGGAGGCATAAGGGAAGGAGAAGGATTATGGAGAGGGGGATTGATTTTTCATGCATTCTACGAGGGAGGAGAACTTGGAGTTTTGGGGAAGAATTGGTACAGTGGGATTTACAGTGCACCGGGGCTGAAGAGGTTTTGGGCTCAGAGGGCTAGGACGTCCATCGATGTCCTAGGGCTAGGCGTACTAGTCGGTAGGGTGGCTGGTTTTGGGGTGTCTTAAGGAGCAAGCTGCTGCGGATAGGTTCAAGCGAAGGGAGCAAGCTGCTGCAGATAGCATCAGATTCAGGTTAGTTATGAATCTTTAGTATGAAATTGTTAAGAAATTTTATTTATTAAAATATCAGATTGAATATGCAAGATTGAGTGAATTTCAAATTTACTGCTCTGTTTTAATTCAATGGTAGTTTAAATTTAATGATGGTATTTACATTCCTAAATTCTTTGGTACCAATTATATCCAAAGATGTAGCAACTTCTGGAGTGTTTTCAGAGGAGGAGATAATGAGAGCACAACAACTTGAACTAATTTACTCTCAGTACAGATTACTTTATGAGATATTTCCAAATGCACCACGATCCATCCTCGACAAGGGAAAAAAAAAGTATGGACCCCATGTTTATGGTATTGTGGGCTCAGCACAAGGAAATTCCATTGATTCGTTGTCAAATCAATTGCAAAAATTGTCGATACAACAAACGACGGCCAACCAGACCTCTGGTTCGATTGTTTCCCCTACCCAAACGTCGAACGTACACAGTGTGCAGTCGACGAACCTGCAGGCCAACAGACAGCCTGAAGGAAATAAGAAACAACGAAACAAGAAGGGTAAAGGGGACAAAAAGTCTAATAAAAATGATGGTGGGGGTAAACCAAAGAATATAAAGTCGACGTATCTATGTAAACTTTGCACGGAGGACCACCCGACTCACCTATTCCCTCGACTTGTGGAGGCTCGGAAGATATCTGCACAACAATATCCTGTTGTGCTGACGAACCCATTTCCACATGTGTAAAACATTTCTCAATCTTCAACATCCTCAAATGCGGAAGGGGGTAGTCAGGGACCCCCCACATCTACTAGTAATAACTCGGATGTGAATTTTTACATGTTGAAAGGTGACACTCATATAGCGACTAGGGGATGAGATTACAGAATGTCAAAATCTTTTGAAAAGGGTAAAGAAGCCAAAAACCCACCAGTTCCTCTCCATATTGATAAGACGATGGGAGAAACAATGAAACTCATCCCCAAAGGTGCGTTCAAGAAATATTCTCATAATCTAAATGCAAGGGCTGCCCATAAATACTCTGTTGTGGAAGCTTTTTCAAAAACCCTTTGCACGATGTCCTCTTTGGAAATCCTACAAAGCTGCCCTTCATAGAGAAAATCCCTATTATTCGCCTTGGGATCTGTGGAGACTTGTAACCTGGGAGAGATCATTCTCGATCCAACCGACTTGAAACCTCATCTTCCTTACCACGTTGCATTTCAGATAGAAGTGTCTTACACCACGAAATCGTTTACTCGGGATATCTTATGTATGGTGGTTGATGAGGGTGCCTCGACTTTCGTTATGTTGTTGGCGTGTTGGAAGTCCATTGGCCAATTCGTTTTGTCTCCATCGCCTACATTTCTTATGACATTCGACAGTCATTCATTCATACCACATGGAATCATTCCTTCTTTCCTCATGTAGTTAGGAGTGATATAGAAACCCCCCTTCTCTCACTGGGACTGTGCGACCTCTTGGTCTAGGATCGATCAAGAAACTTAATCGGATCGACTCTTTGGGTCTTTTCTAGACCCCAAACCCACTTACATAGGTCCTTCCTCCAAATGTGCAATTCGTATGAGACCCATGGGCTCTCTCCTGAGAGATATGTGAAATTTAATGTTTGATGGGTGCTAGCTCTTCTCTGGCTAAGCCCCTCCTCAACGTGACCACGGTTGTGACCACTCGCCTAAGCCAAAGGAATTTAGCGATTTCACGTGTCGGGTCTTTGCATGTGAGTCACCTCGACTCTCCTAACCTCCGAAATCCCAAAAAGGGCCTAGTACTTTCTAGCTCCTCCCTTATCCTCTTTCCATATGACCCCTTTCTATGACCTGGGGCCAAACCTCCGAGTGCGTCAGGATTTTGCATGTCGGGGATTCCTGATGTGAGGCATTGTCATTCTCCCAACTTCTGAAATGTTGATATTTCAGAGCACAAATCAATGACTCAAATCCTATGAGATCTGATGGCTCCTATCAAATTGCGAACTTGAGCCTCGTGATATCCCATGATTCTTCCCTTTGACTTCTATGTTGTGTGATTCAACAAAATACCAATCACTCGCCACGCGTCCTTTTCAATTGATGGCTCCGATGGATTCAAGACTTCACGTTTCACGAAGCCGAAAGACTTCTCTCCATAAATATTCTGATCCCTGAAACCCCTAAATCATAACTGGACAATCAACAGTCCATATCTCTCCTCGATCAATGACTAGAATCTTTTTGTGAGTTCGTGTTTTGCGAGTTCTCACAAGTCTGCTCTTTGACCTTTCCCTCCTATGAGTCAGCAAAATGTTGATCTATCGCCACATGTCCTTCCCAACACCAATGGCTAGGAACAACTCCACTCTTCCCTGATGTGTGAATCCTCGAACCCTCGGATCTACGATCTATGTTCTCTTGCGATCAACGGCTATGATCAAATCAAGACTTCATGTTTCGTGACTTTGGAGGTTGGCTCACCTCTGTTCTTTTGTTTCCTGATTTCCCGATGGCATCATATCAATGAATCACGATATTTCTTGATCCAATGGCTCAAATCAAATCATGATTTCATTATTCACAAGTTCTTATAACTCTACCTTTGACTTCTCTGAGTCACGAGTCAGTGAAATGTTGATCTGCTGCCACCTATCCTCTAACGATGGACGGTATTGATGATTTTAGGACTTCGTGTTTCCCGATATCCACTCTCCTGTGAAATTCCAAAGGGTCTAAACCTTGTGCACATTCCCTGTATCCAACGATTGTTGGTCCACGCGCTTAGATGATATGGTTGAGATATGTTCTTCTCATGCATGTTATTCTAGGTGTCTAGACATGAGATTCAATGGTCCAAATATTCTTCTCTGTAGTTGATCTACGACTATTGTGCTCCTAATATTTTGATTTCTTCCCCAACTTGGAATATTTTTGAAGTTTCAAAGGTATCAACCTTTGATTCCTCTGCGAGCCCTGTGACTTTAGGTCTCATCTATGTTCTCCCTCCTAATATTTGGAAATGAAACTAGACCTCGGCCCTATGCACACTTGTGCTCTACATGTAGCTTCATGCTATCTCTTCTGATCTTTTCAACTCACTCAGTCTCTAAGGGGCTCGAACTTTCTTCTTCCTTAGAATATTTCTGGTGCCCGCCTAATAGACTTTGCGCTTGACCTCCTGCACTTTCGAACTTGAAACAATTTCTCTCTGCACGCATCTTTGCACTCTGACTGGCCTTCAAATGGAAGTCTTCCAACACTTCATCCGAGTGTTGGCTTGGTGTAGTCCTTGCATAGGTATTCCTCCAAAGTATTCAACAAATATGTCCCTCCTTGAGTTTCAACTGCTCGAACCTCAAATGTCTCTGTCCCTTCCACTCCTCGAAGGGATATAATTTCCCTCTTGGAGACTTATTCTCAAGCACTCCTTGCTGAGCTGACAAAGTATTCAGTAAATCTGTGAGTGTCTTCTCCTTAACACTTCTCTTCTCACAGAACTCGAAACAAAGTCCTCTTGTGCACTCCTTGCACTACCTCAATGCCCACCTCGCAGAGCTCTACAGAACCTTTAGTAGTTTTGTCCCTCTCTGTGCCTTCTCCACATAGCTCCTCCTCTAAGGTATTCAGTAACCTTGAGGTTCCTCTTGAGTTTATGATCACTCTGGTGTGCCCTCTTGGCATGTTCTCTTATGAACTCAACAGAGAGATTTAGATGCGCAATCCTTGCGTTTGCTACAGAGCATCCAACATTTTGTTGTGCACTCCTTACACAACCTAAAGAACCTAGAATAATACTTCAAACTCAAAAAAATATAGGGAAATATATCTTCCTACTATAAATGATAACCTATCATACATCTACAACATTCATTCATGAAATACATAAACACATGAACAACAATATGCAGGAAACATTGCTTTTCTATTATCTCTGTGTGTCTATACAGATGTTTACAAATACTAGACTGTAGCAAAGTCTCAGTTGTATCAAGCTCTCTCTCAGAACTTCTAAGACCTCATAAGGCTCCTAAGACTCTATCCCTAAGATGTCTCTCTCCAATATCCTAATTACAAAAGAGGGCCCCTACGAGATTATCCTCTTCATTGCCTTAGTTCCATCGTTATCTCAGTTACAACACCTTACTTCTACGGCTACATTACATAAATGGGTGTCCAAACCTGACTATGATATGGATCTTCTACAGGTTACCATTTAAGGAAACCCTAACCACTACCTGTACAATGGCATGGTCCGACATTTATCAGCCTTACAACACAATAATCTGTATAGGATTATATTTCAAAATTTTAAAATGGGAGGGTCGACACCTCTCCCTTTCTCCATTGCGCATGTGCATGTTGGCATGCTAGCACATTTTATGAGGTGGAGAAATTCTCCTACATCATAATCCACTACTGGGAAAATCATGAGCTCCTCTTCTCCAGTGTTGAAATCCTCCTAGATCCAAAACTCTTCCTTGGAGTTGTCCTCTTGCTCCTCTCCAACTATGTTGTTTCTCTTGTTTCTTATTTTGTTCCTTACCTGTTGCTCTAGCAAGATCTCCTCTTTTCATATTCCCTTTGATGACTTCTTCTACTGACCTCAACATCAAACTCCTTATCTCATCTATCCCCATGTCCAACTGCTCCAGTGGCTAGATATTCTTATGGAATCTTCTCTGCTGCACTTCCTCATCAATGGGTAGATCAACCTGATCCCACATGTTGTCTTCATCTCCCCTTACAACACTAAGTTTCCACTCTACTGCAGACTCCAGTTCTGTAGTCTCTTCTTGACTGACCTGCTGCTCAATCACCTCCTCTGACAGATTAGCTTATGCCATTTCTCCTTGTGTTGGTTCAACTCCATCTTCCTCTAGTTGTTCCTCTGGCTGGTATGCTCCTCCATCTGTCTCCAACTTGACCTATTAGATGTGCAAGATTTTCACCATGACCCTTCTCTCTAGGGATTCTAGTTCCTCATATAGATCAACAAGTTCTGTGTTTTCTACCTCCTCTTCTGCTCTAGGCTCTAGTGTTATAGTCATCTCCTGTTCAACTTCCTGGCTGAAACATTTGAGAAATTCGGTTGAATGATCTTCTCCTTTTGGTGGGGTAGACATCAGTGTATGCTCCATTTATTCCTCTTTGATAGTTTCTATTGACTGTTGCATCTGCAACACATGCTCTGGCCTCAACTGGGCTATCTGGTAGGAATATCTGAATTCCCCCAATGATCATAATGCTCCTTTGATCCTCCTCTTATATGGTGAGAGTATTTAACTTCTCATCATCTTCATTCACATGGTATGAAAATGCACATGAATATTTATCCATCAGTTCTCCTTGTTGATATGAACTCACTTTTGAGCTCCTAATACTTTTAGATAGTCTCATTTCTTTCCCCCTTCCCACCTGGCAATTTGGGACTTCTCTCCTGCCCACCTAGCGGTCTATGAGATATACAGATCTCAACTTATTTCCCACTTGGAAATCTAAACTTTCGGCACTTCTCCTCTGGTAGTATTCGATACCTCCACCTGGTCTCTTTCCATTTCCCACCTGGCAACTCGAAAGTCCATTTCCACCCACCTGATAGTTTATGAGATCTTCATCTGATCTCTTCTCCTCCTCATCCCTGAGATTTATCCTAGTTTCTGGTTCACATATGTGAATCAATACCTCCTCTATGTCACTAGGGTTTTCAACATACCTCAGACACCTATGTAATAGTTGTCGTTGTCCTCTGGCCAATAATCTCTTAACTGGCCACTTCACCTTCTTCTTCATGGGCCACTCATACACCCAATATTCTTTATCATTTTGTTGCATTTGGAATGCAAGATTCTCCATTCTTTTTCTTATCTCATTGAGCTCTAGATCCATCTATGGATTGAATTTCTACTTGCGGCCTTCTCTTCGACCACGCTGTTGCACCTCTTTTGTCACCTAAATGAGAAAAACAGAGGTGCTTACAATCTTAGTTGGGTTAGCTAAGCAAGACAACAGTAAAGGAAAAGGTTAGAAAAAGAAACATAAAAGAAAAAGCTAAGAATTAAACTAATAAATAAACTAAGAAATAAAAGAACAACTAAACTATTGAGCATAAGGACATAAGAACAAAAAACCAATAAGACTCATGTCACCAATGGCAAGGATTATATTAGTGAAAAGAAAACACCAAGAAGAAAGAGGACTTTGGGTCCCTTCCTCCTCCAAGGGAGGGCTCTTGGACCCCCACAACTAAGCTCTTCTTACAACTTTGAAAGAAATGGTGAAAGAATCCCAAGCTAATCCACTCAAGAGGTGAGATGGATTGCCCAAATGTAATGATGCTAGTATGCTCTTGATGAGAAAAGAGGATTCCCCAAGAGAATAGTAGCAACATAACCTTCCAGATGAATTCCTTGAAAATGTAGTGCACCCATGGCCTTGTTTTATAACATCACTTTGAGGTATTGTGTAACAAGATTTTAGTGTGAAAAGGGGTTGTTTGGGGCATTTTTAGGTCTTTGACCAGCCACCCAGTCGGATCTAGCTGAGATTTGGATGTCAAATCAACTTGGAAGCTGAACCAGAAGTGGGTGGGAGGCCGACCAATCTCATAAATGCGCCTTTCTCAAGTGTGCGTGGCTTTTAGCAACCACAGTCACGCATCGTGTGCATGTGAGCTTTTCTTCCATTTCTGGACCGCGCATGTGCGCACACGCCCTTTGTAGTCATAGAGAACCTTAATTTTATAACTGGTTGTATAGTTTTGGACCTTTTGGAAATGATTTTTTGGTAATTTTGGTCCATGGGTGAACTCATAACTGTTTGAAGCTGTTGGATTCCTATAACCATTTGCGGATGAAATTTCAGTGATAACACATGCTCATGGCCTTCAGTAGCCATCCTTCTCTGTCTTCAGCCCTCCTGGCTATCTACCATTTTCTTCACACCTTGCAACCATATTTAAAAAGCATCCATACTCTGTCTTCCTTCACCTATTGTCCACAAGTGAACTTCAGCTTCTGATACCATTAGATGTAGTCAGACTGTCTTCTCTATATCCTTCACCTAAAATCTATAGACAAAATTAACTCTGATACCTCTTGATGGTATGAGGCTATCTCCTTTACCTCCTTCGATTGAAATCTACAGACGAAAATCATCTCTGATATCACTTGATGGTATCATACTATCTCCATTCACCATCTCTCCTTTTCCTACGATCTACAAACAAAATATTAGGCTCTTATACCACTCGATGCAGACCCCCCCCTTCTCTCCTCGGGACTGCATGACCTCCCGGTCTAGGATCGATCAAGAAACTGAGTTGGATTGACTCTTTGGGTCTTTTCTAGACCCCAAACCCACTTACACGGGTCCTTCCTTCAAATTCCCAGGTCATATGAGACCCATGGGCTCTCTCCTGAGCGCTATGAAAAATTCAATGTTTGACAGGCACTAGCTCTTCTCTAGCTAAGCCCCTCCTCCGTGTGACCACGACTATGACCACTCGCCTAAGCCAAAGGAATTTCACGTGTTGGTTCTTTTCATGTGAGTCACCTCGACTCTCCTGACCTCCAAAATCCTAACAAGGGCCTAGTACTTTCTATCTCCTCCCTTATCCTCTTTCCATATGACCCCTCGCTATGACCTGGGCCTAAACCTCTCGAGCACGTTGGGATTTCCCGTGTCAGGGATTCCTGATTTGAGGCACCTCCATTCTCCCGACTTCCTAAATGATGATATTTCAGAGCACAAATCAATGGATCAGATCCTCTAAGATATGATAGATCCTATCAAATCGTGAAATTGGGCCTCATGAGTTCCCACCAATTCCCACGATTATTCCCTTTGAATTCTATGTTGTGCGAGTCAGCGAAACACTGATTGCTCACCACATGTCCTTTTCGATGGAAGACTCTAATGGATTTGAGACTTCATGTTTCGCAAATTTGAAATTCTTCTCTCCTCGGATCTTCTAATCCCCAAAACCCTGAAATTCTTTCTGGACAATCAACGGTCCAGATCTCTCCTCGATCAACGACTGAGATATTTTCACAAGTTTGTGTTTCACAAGTTCTCACAAGTCTTCCCTTTGACCTTTCCCTCCTGCGATTCAATGAAATGATGATATATTGCCACGTGTCCTTCCCGACACCAATGGCCATGAACAACTCCACTCTTCCCCGATGTCCGAGTCCTTGAAGCCTCGGATCTACAGTCCATGTTCTCTTGCGATCAACGGTTGTGATCAAATTGGGACTTCGCGTTTCACAACTTTGGAGGTTGGCTCACCTCTGTTCTTATGATTCCTTATTTCCTGATGGCGTCAGATCGAAAAATCATGACTTTCTCAATCCAACGGCTCAGATCAAATCGCAATTTCGTGATTCGCTATTTCTTATAACTTTGCCTTTGACTTCTCTGAGTCATGAGTCAATGAAATGCTGATCTGCTGCCACCTGTCCTCTAATGATGGAAGGTATTGATGATTTCAGGACTTCACGTTTCTTGATATCCACTCTCCTGTGCAACTCCAAAGGTTCGAAACCTTGTGCACATTCCTTGGATCCAATGGTTGTTTGTCCACATGCTTAGATCCTACGGTTGAGATATGTTCTTCTCCTACACACGCTTCTGGGTGTCTAGACATGAGATTCAAAGGTCCATATCTTCTTCTCTACAACTAATCTACGACTATTGTGCTCCTGATCTTTGGCTTTCTTCCTAGACTTGGAATATTTTCAAAGTTTCAAAGGTTTCTACCTTCGATTTCTCTGCGAGCCTTGTGAATTTGGGTCTCATCTGTGTTCTCCCTCCTGATCTTTGGAAACAAAACTCGACCTCAGCCCTACGCACACTTGCGCTCTATGTGCAGATTCATGCTATCTCTTTTGATATTTTCAACTCGCTCAGTCTCTAAGGGACTCATCCTTTCTTCTTCCTTAGAATATTTCGGGTGCCCACCTGACACACTTTGTGCTCGACCTCTTGAGCTTTCGAACTTGAAATAAGTTCTCTCTACATGCACTCCTTGTGCTTTGACTGGCCTTCATATGGAAGTTTTCCAACACTTCATCCGAGTGTTGGGCTGGTGCAGTCCTTGCACAAGTCTTCCTCCAAAGTATTCAAAAAATATGTCCCTCCTTGAATTTCAACTTCTCGGACCTCAAAGGTCTTTGTCCCTTCCACTCCTCGAAGGGATATAAGTGCCCTCTTGGAAACTTATGCTTAAGCACTCCTTGTTGAGCTGACAGAGTATTCAATAAATTTGTGAGTGTCTTCTCCTTGACACTTCTCTTCTCGTAGAACTCGAAACAGAGTCCTATTGTGAACTCCTTGCACTCGCTCAATGCCCATGTGATAGAGCTCTACATAACCTTTAGTAGTTTTTTCCATATTTGTTCCTTCTCTGCATAGTTCCTCCTCTAAGGTATTTAGTAACCTTGAGGTTCCTCTTGAGTTTATGATTACTTTAGTGTGCTCTACTGGCATGTTCTCTTATGAACTCAACAAAGAGATTCAGATGCACACTCCTTGTGCTGGATACAGAACATCCAACATTCTATTGTGCACTCCTTGCACAACCTAAAGAACCCAGAATAATAATTCAAACTCAAAAAAATATAGGGAAATCTATCTTCCTACTGTAAATGAAAACCTATCATACATACACAACATTCATTCATGAAATACATAAACACATGAACAACAATATGTAGGAAAAACTGATTTTATTTTATCTCTGTGTGTCTATACAGATGTTTACAAAAACTGGACTGTAACAATGTCTCATTTCTCTCAAGCTCTCTCTCAAAACTTCTAAGACCTCCTAAGGCCTCCTAAGAATTTATCCCCAAGATATCTCTCTCCAAACTCCTATTTACAAAAGAGGGCCCTACGAGCTTATCCTCTGCACCGCCTTAGTGCCATCACTATCTCAGTTACAACACCATACTTCTACGGCTACATTACGTAAATGGATGTCCAAACCTGACTATGATATGAACCCGCTACAGGTAACCATTTAAGGAAACCCTAACCACTACATGTACAAAGGCGTGGTCTGACATTTATCATCCTTACAACATGATAATCCGTATAGGATTATATTTCAAAATTTTAAAATGGGAGGGTCGATGCCTCTCCCTTTCTCCATTGCACGTCTACGTGTTGGTATACTGGTGCATTTGCTAAGGTGGAGAAATGCTCTTTCATCAAGGAGGAAAGACCGTGTGTGTTGAAGTTGAAGTGGTTGATGTGCCTCTATACTACAACCTTTTGTTAGGAAGGATTTGGACCTATGCAATGCATGCAGTTGTTGCTACAGTCTTTCAGCTCTTGTTGTTTCCACATGAGGGCCAGATTGTGACCCTTGACCAATTGTCTTTCTCTCGTCTTGACCCTTCATTGTGGGCATCCATGGTCCCAATGATTGATAAACATTATCTTGACAACGTCAACATAGGGTTGGTTTGTGTCCATCATTGATGGGTACTTTTGATTACCTGCCACCTTCTAGTGATGTCAATATTATACCGGCTGCCCCCGACCAGCCTAAGGCTAAAAATTTTCAAATGTCATTGTTTCGAATGACTTACTTTCATGATCTGTGGACTCTTCCTTCCCCATCGGCTTTGATGGAAGGGACAGGGAATTATGGCATGGCCATTCCATTTTCCGCTACTGAATGTGCGTATAACATTGTCCAACAAGTTTTGTTCCACCCCGATCTGACTCCCACACAGAAGTTAGATCCATTTCTTGAGACTATTTGGGCTCAATATTCTCTTTCCACTACATATTATTTAGACTTGGTCTTTCCCCTAGATGATGTGATTCTTGAGGCATTGACTGGTCTAGACAAACCCTGGGATGATCTCCATCATAGATCATACTTTCTCCCAGAGTTAAGGAGAATAGAGGCAGGCGAGTTTGTTTTTACTATGACTGGAGATAGGTCTTGTCCTATTAATACCTTAGATATGCATGCAGTTTACGCCAAGGGTAATATGGAGAGTATCAATGAAATGATCCCTATAGATATCTCCAGAACCCTTGGAGTCATGGAGAATGTTTTCGTCGAAGAGGAATACTCTCCCGAAGAGATTCGAACTTATACGAATTTATTTAAAGAATTCTGCGACGTTTTTTCCTAGACTTACGAAGAAATTTTAGGCATAGAACCAAGAATTGTTGAACATGAAATAATGGCCTATCCTGATGCCAAGCCAGTCTAACAAAATCTTTGTCCAATAAATCCTTAGAAAGAAGCAACAATTAAGGCTGAAGTAGATAAATTTCTTAAAGTCAATTTTATCTACCATGTGTAATTGACGGAATGTGTGTCAAACCCCGTTCCGGTTAACAAGAAATAGGGTACAATTTGTGTGTGCATGGAATTTCGTGACTTGAACAAGGAATGTCCGAAAGATAATTTTCCCACCCCATTCATCGATCAGATTGTCGATGAATGTGCAGGATGCAAGGTCTTTTCATTCATTGATGGTTTTTCAGGATATAACCAGATTCAGATCAAACCTAAAGACCAACATAAAACATCTTTTATTTGTCCTTGGGGCACATTTTCATATCATAAGATGCCTTTTGGCCTAAAGAATGTTGGAGCCACTTTTTAGAGGGCCATGTCATTTCCTTTCCACAAAATTAGACATATAGTTGAGGAATATCTTGATTATCTATCATCATTCTCTCACAAGAGATCTGATCATCCCACACACCTCCGACTAATATTCGAATGATGTCGCTACTATTGAATTTTTTTGAATCGTAACAAGTGCAGCTTTTGCATGACGTCATGTCATCTCTTAGGTTTCATTGTTTCGATAACAAGGATCATGGTCGATCCTCTCAAGGTTGAGGCAATAGTTCAATTGCATCCCCTGTGCACAATACCACAGCTTCAAAGATTACAAGGGAAAGCAAACTTTCTTCGACATTTTGTCACGAACTACACCAAGATCACTAAAGGGTTTATGCATCTGTTGAAAAAGGGAGTCCCATTCTGTTGGGATGAAGCTACTCAACGCTCTTTTGAAGTGTTGAAATGTGCCCTTATGTCTGCCTCTCTTCTCTAGCCTCCCGATTATAACAAATATTTATTGTTGTACTTTGTCATTGTAGAGTCGACCATCAGCATGGTCTTGGTTCAAGAGGACGATCTTCTTGAGGAGCATGTTATTTATTACCTCAGCCAAGGCCTGGTTGGGCCGGAACTCAACTATTACCATGTTAAGAAGCTTGCTTTGGCAGCAGTGCATGTTGTTTAGTGGTTCTATCATTACATTTTTCTTCGCAAGACCACCGTCATTGACGTTGTGAACCCTTTCCAATAGGTGTTGAAATGACGGGTCATTGGTGGAAATATCAGTATATGGACTATAATCCTACAGGAATTTGACTTGGATTTTGTTTTTGAGAAATCCAAAAAGTTGTTGGTCTTTGTCGAACTCATTTAAGAACTTTTGGTCGAACCTAGCGATGTCACGCCCGAAGAATCACCTATCAAAGGAGATATTTTTCTAATCTCATATTTAGACCCATGGTATGGAGATATACTAGTCTATCTCCATAATTTGAAGTGCCCTGCTTCTGCTTCTTGCAAAGAGCGTCGACGAGTTCACCATCAGGTATGAAACTATCTCATACTCAATGACACTTTGTATCGTCAAGGTGTAGATTGCATTCTTTTTCGGTGCCTTATACACAAGGAAGCATAGCTCATTCTGAATGACTGCCACACTGGAGCATGTGGTGGTCATTTTTCTCGGTTGGAAACAACCCAAAAGATTCTATGTCCCAGTTAATTTTGGCCTACATTAATCAAAGATTGCATTGATTCAGTCAAGAAATTCCACCCATGTCAGATATTCTCTCGGAAGATGTGGGCACATCCTACTCCCATGTTTCCTGTCATTGATGTTGGTCATTTCACCAAGTGGGGAATTGACTTTACTACATGTCACCCAGCTTCAGCCAGGGGGAATTGTTACATCATCATAGCAATATAATAATTCACAAAGTGGGTTGAGGCTATGCCAACATTTAACAATGATGGAGAAACAACTACTCTTTTCATTTTTAACCAGATATTAGCAAGGTTCGACATCCCGAAGGAGATTGTCACTGACCATGGCAATCACTTCCAAAACAAAATGATGACTGAGTTAACATCAAATCTTGGGTTTAGGCAAGAACATTCATCACCGTACTACCCACAAGCGAAAGGTCAAGTTGAAGCTATGAATAAGTCTCTCAAGACTATTCTTCAACGAACAATCAATTCTGCCAAGTCAAAATTGCCATTTTATGTTCTACTCGACATTGTGGGCCTACCAAATGTTTTTAAAGGATGCCACCTATTTCTCACCCATTCAACTCATATATGGGTTGTAAGCAGTCTTTCCTATTGAGTGTTATATCTCATCTTTAAAGTTGGCAGTGGAATTACTGCCAGACACTTCACCTCTTGAGGAACGCCTATTATATCTCAATCAACGTCTTGATGCATCCTTGGCCAATGAGTCTCATAAGAAATGATTCAAGTGTCAGTACGATAAATTCGTTTGTCCTTGAATTTTCTCCGAAGGTGATCTTGTCCTATTCTATGATCAAGACAAATATCCCCTAGGGGCAGGCAAGTTCAAACCCATGTGGTTCGTACCTTTCATTGTGAAAGAGGTCTTAAAGAAGGGTGTTTACCATCTGGTTGAATTTGAAGGAAATGCCTTGGTGGAGCCTAGAAATGGGATCTACCTCAAGAAGTATTACTCTTAGGTTGGTCGCCTGGGTGACTTCTTGTACATATGTATAGTTCTTATACAGTTTTTGTCTTTTTGTTTTATGGACGTGTAGTTATTTATGTCTTATTTTTCACTATGGAAGATGTAAAGTGAATCAAAGGTGTTCTTTGAGTTCGAGGATGGCTCTAGCTGACACACTCGGAGGCTTGCTTCCGTAGCTTGGGTGATTTTCACACCTGGAGGCTAGTTTCTATCTTATAGAGGTATTTTTCTAGGTGATGCCACAAACAATGTCATCGAGTACAACACAATGATAGAATTTCTTTGTGATTCTTTGTCACATGGAATTTATCACCTCTGGGCCTACTTAGATGCTCAGTTTGTTGTGTCCCAGTTAAATGGAGTTTAGCGTGTTTATGATCCTACTTTTCACCAATGTTTCCTTAGGGTACACCTCTTAGAACGTTACTTTGATTACATTACGTATGTTGGGCCCTTCGTTTTTGAGAAAATAATTGCACAAGTGTTGGTCACACAACCTCCATCAGACCCTGGAAGGAATAACAATAGAAAACAGTTGCAAAAGCCAGTGCAACACCAGCTAAATAATAGAATATAGGACAGAATATAGTTGTAAAAGGTTTGTTGATTGAAAAAGAGTGGGTTAGTCGGTTCATTCGGGGGATGAGTTTGCTCATTAATTTTTGGTCATTAGCTGATACTGTTAGGTCAAATAGAATCTATCAGAGTTATGTCCATGGGCATTGCCCAAGGTAAGGACTGAAGTAAGTTTCGAACACTCTATGGATCCTCTATAGTCTTCTCCCTACCATTCCTTATCTCTCTGTCTCAGCAACGCTTTGGGTGAGACTTATTCTCTTCGGAGGAGATGAAAATGCCAACACCCTAGACTACACGGTGCCTTTTGTTGGTAACTTGAGAAGAACCCTGGTCTGAACAAACTCGCGCCAAGAAAATGGTTTCATTGTTGGGACACATATTAAAAGGGAACCTATAGGAAGAATGCTACCGCCGATCCATATATCTGGCATCGATCAATGGTGGGAAAGAAACTGTAATGCCTTCATATGGAAAGAAGTGGAACTAAGAATAAAATTGGTGGGAGTCACTCAGGAAGCGATCTTTTACTCATAAAGATTAAGCGACCAATACAAAATATTCTGGGTTAAATTCCTAGAAGAATTTTTTCACTGGATCAAGAGACTCCAAGAAGCTCCAGAGTTCCATGGACGG
This sequence comes from Picea engelmannii, assembly GCA_009831015.1. Classification (NCBI taxonomy): domain Eukaryota; kingdom Viridiplantae; phylum Streptophyta; class Pinopsida; order Pinales; family Pinaceae; genus Picea; species Picea engelmannii. The sequence continues at coordinate 84,381 of ML816982.1, forward strand.
ATCAAGAAGATCTGCACCTGGCATACTGACAAGTTAGTAGCACTCTAGAGGCTAGAATGTTTAGTCATGAGGGTCATAGATTTCTAGGTTACCACCATGATAGAAGGATACATAATTGAATTTGCAGTTGAGAACCACCAGTCTTTCTCGCGAGCAGAGATTTTCAAGACAGGTGAAAGGGGAAGACTTGTAAGAGAGATCCCCCTGTGGATTAAAGATTTCTTGGTGGAGGAAGGGATGTTGATTATGTCCCTGACTGAGATGGCAGTGTAAACACCCTCTCTTGGGGTAGGGTGAGACGGGGTGATAGTCATGGCATGAAGAAAGGGGAAGAATTCTTTGACAAATGGGGGGGAAACCACAAGAAATGGATTCAAGAGATGAGAAAGTCTTGAAGAGAGCCACCATAGTTGAGAAATGGTGGTGCGGAAAAATCAAGAAAGTCGCAAGACAGTCTGAAAAGTTGAAGAAAGAAGGAGGATCGAGAGAGATAGAATGGAGACATATGGAAGAACTACAAAGGATGAGAAGATAGGAACGACTGGCTAGTCAAAGGTTAAATGAGAGAGAAGCAAGGAGAGAGAGAAGTCCCTAGGAGTTGGGATGAGAAGGAGGAAGCACGAATATAAGAGAGGAGGAAATTGACATGAATTTTGAAGGAGAAAGAGAAGATTCAGCCCCGATAATAGGAGAGATCGGGAATCTGGCCAAAGAGATCATCCCAGTGGAAGCTAACGAGACCCCCCAAATCAAAGAAATTATCCCTGAAGCCAATGGCGCCAGCCCCGAATCATCTGTACCCTAAGTGCCCTCAATAAAAGCAGTAAGTTCTATACTACTTTCTCATAAAATTTTTGTTTCAGTACAATTAGTTAACCAGTCACAGCCAGGAAGTGCGAGTACAGGGAGGATAGTGGGATCCCCTGGTAAATCGCAAGAAGGACCATTAGGGTTCACATTGATATGAACAACAAGATCAACAATGGCTAGCCATACAGGAGGATCAATTTCCCGATACCCATAATTTTGGGGTAAGGGATATGAAGATGTTGAACAACATTGGTTCTTATGCGAATCCATCTGGAGATCCAGAGGGACACCAGATGCGAACAAGTTGGTCGAATTCCAGACTACTCTGAGAGGCCACACTCTCAAATGGTACATGAAAACCATTGAACCAGGAGTGCCAGGGATTCAAGGTCAAGTGTTCACCCTTGGCCAGGTACGGACAAGGTTTATAGTAGAGTTTAAACTGCCCCAGTCAGAAAAACAGGCTCTGTCTGACCTGCATGAAATCCAATAGAGAGAAGGTGAATCAGCCTGGGAATACAACCAGAAGTTCAAATATGCCATAGGGAGATTGGCACACCCAATCCATGAATAACATCAAAGGGAATGGTACATTCAGGGGCTACTACCTCTGACTCGAATTCCACTAACACAATAGCGGATAGCCACATTGACAGATGCCTTGGAACAATTGATGAAGATTGAATCCATGGAGGGATACCCTGGAATCTTGAGAGTAACCTGACCCCCAGTAGATGTGAATCTAGTGCAACTACAAGGACATATATCAACCCTTACAGAAAATATTCAAGAACTAATAATACCTAGACCAGGACGACCACAGGTTTGGTGCACTAGATGCTATATGAAAGGTCATTTAGTGAATGAATGCCCAGGAGGGAGAGGGTTGGGACCTCCACAGAATCTGATGGAAACCCCACCAAGACCCACACGAAGATTTGCGCAAGTATTGACAAACCCACCATTTCACCATCCCGCCCCATATCATGCGTTCCCAAGAGGCCAAGCAGCACTGATGGTGGAGTATTGTGAGATCTGATGAAACCACGGGCATGGACCATGATAGTTCCCCATCATGCATAAATATTCGATGATACAAAATACATTCCATTGTGATTTCTGTGCATCTACCACACATGCTACCAAGCAATGTAGGGCGTTGGATGCACTGGCAGACAGGCTAGACCGAACAACATTCAGAGTAAGCAAAAACCTGCAGGGACCAGGATGAGGCCGAGGATGTGGAGCTGGAAAATATTTCAGAGGAGGAAGAACTAGTGGAAGAGGACCGAGAAGATTTTATAACTGTGATGAACAAGGTCACTTGGCTAGAGACTGTCCTCACCCAAGGAGGCCATGGTGTTTTCATTACAGAACCAATGAACACGCAATTGAAGACTACCCAGATATAATTGAAAAATGGGAACAAAGGTAAGGCAAAGAGGAACTAACCTTGTGTTACACATCAAAATTACTCACTTCAATAGTGTCACAAATGTCGTCATTACAAGTGTCGCAAATGTCGCATTTTTCTCACAAGTGTCGCAAGTGTCCGGAAAAGCATACTGCCATAATGCCTATGTCATACCTATAACGACATCATAAACAAATTTGAAACACCTCAAACATTTGATTTGGAAGAAGAGGAATGGTTAACTGGGTTTATGAACCTCTTGTCATTTGAAAGAACCACTAAAATTGAGTTTTTAGAGGAGAGCACTCCCCTGTACCTCTCTCAGGAGTGTTGGCACCCCCCTATAGACTATCAGGGAGTGTTATAGCACTCCATCTTCCCTTTTGGAGGAGCGCAACTACTGTTAGGAGTGTTGGAACCCCCCTATACATTACTAGGGAGTGTTATAATGCTTTGATTTCCCTTTTGGGGGAGTGCTACCTATTCTAGGCAACAGTTGGTTTGTTGAGAAGAATGGGGGAAAAATCTCTTCAATCTTTGAAGGTAGTTGGATTCGAATCCTTGGTCAAGCCATGATCTTAGGGAAGATCCCTAACTGAAGGAGGAAAATCCTCAACTTACCCCAAAGATATCTCAAGTGGTTGGGCCTCTCCAAGCCTATATAAGCAGGCTTTCTTATGGTGAAAAAGGGGGAATGATGAGAAGCACGAAACCTATGATCTCATAGAAAACACAAAGTGAAGTGGAGGAGAATTATCAGTGAAATTATTAACATTCTGATCGTGGGTCTTTTGAGCAAGGGTTATACAAGGAGGAATTGATGAAGCTGTTGCACTTGCATCTATGGTTGTAAGTTTCCTTCGTTGTTGTTCTCATTAATATGATATGCTTGGCCTGTTTCTTTCTAGTTTGTGCTTAATCCCTCATGAACTTGTCTCTAATAGATAGATTTGTTTCAAACTAATATCATTAGAGTAGGAAGTGGTTGTACCATTTTTTTGTCTACAGGGCATATCGAGGAGCGAAAGATTGGAGCTCAACTCGGACCGTGCAGGGACAAACACAGATAAAAGGTACTTCTTTTCTCATTCCTCCTCACACATTAGTTTATCTAGATCTAAAAGGAAGTCAGTGACCATGATAATCATTTTCTATCTTTAAGAGTTAAGAGTCTATCTCTCAAGAGGAGATCTACCTATCCGTAGGGATATTTTCCTTCAACAGAAATTGGCGACTCCACTGGGGGGCGAATCGAAACTTTTCAGTTTTGGTTTTCCTCATAGAATTTGTCTTGCTCTTTGATATTCTTAGACCTTTTTCACCCCATATGTTTGATTTCATATGTTGATTGACTCCTTATCCCATCACATTCATCTTGATTTCCAAAGTTTGACTGAAATTTTGGGTTTTTGGACAATTTTCTGAGTTTTTGAAGCCTGGCGCCCCTGTGCCTATATTAGCCCAGCGCCAACACTCCCTGGAAGTATTAGAAAGAGATTTATAATTCTCTGGTGTCCCTTACACCAGACTGCCAACCTCTCCTTTGCAAAAATACCTTCCAAAATTGCATTTTCTGAGGTCTAGACCCTGTTTTTTTCACTTGCTGAGGTTCTTTGTGATTCAATGCTTCTTCCTATTGACCTTTGACATCCTTCCTCCTGAGAAGTAAGCACCTTTCTATTCAAATTTTGTGGCCTTCTTCCTTATTTTTTTTTTTTTCTACTGTTGAGAGCTTGAAATCAATCCACTACTTTTTCTCTCCTATCCAACTGAGCGAGAACACTGGTGAAGGGCATCAACAATCTATGAATCATCTTATTTGGTTCTTTGAGGTCATTGTTCTTAAAACATCTCTCTTTTGTGTGAATTTTTTGACTTTTCTTAGTTATCTTCTTTTTTCTGTTTGCTTCTTGTTTCAATCATAGCAAGAGGGTGTGTGTCATTTGTGTGAAATCTTCTTATACTTGTCTGAATCTCCTTGATCTAAAAGGGTAGTTGGTAGGGGAAGTTTTTTGCATTGAATTAATCATCATTCGCATACAAACAACAAATATACATTCTAGTTATTGGTTTTCATATTAGAAGGCATTTTTTAAAATGTTTTAGCATTGTATTGGATTCGATTGAGAACCAATTGATTGAGGACTTTTCATATTAGTGTTTGATAGTGAAAATGACTCTTTATCTTTCCCTTAAATAGGCATTCATTGAAAATAAACGATTTATTATCATCTTTCATGCATATTTTTGGGAATTGAGTCCTCATCCCATCAGTTTCACTTTCATGCACCCTTTGAGTAAAGAACAACTGTAAAATGAATGCTAATTAAAAATTAACTAGAACATTTTTTGTTTTTAGGATCTTCCACCAACAATAGTCTAGGGTTATCACTTTGGATTAGGCTATGAGTACAACTCTCCAAAGTTTTCAAAACAAACATTAGCATCCTGAGCTAGGGAGATTCAAATCCAATTGTCATATTGGTTTTCTGGGATCCCCCTCTCACACAGGGGTTACGCACGAGGTCGCATTCGGGTGAATTACGGAGATTATCCCTCCGTGGTTCAACTATTTGTAGTGGTCAGATCGTATATTGGGGGTCACTTGAAGGTATACCCACGATTATGTGTGGGAGCCTCTCGGGTTTATTTTGGACTTGTTATCCTGCCCATACATTTCAGATCGGACTGTCGAATATACCTGCCCAGGGAATCACTGTGAATTGGTGTCTTTAGTTTCCATAATCTTTAGGTACTTACACAAGGTGACAGTGAAGGGAAGTCTCACTGTACCTGGAATAGACATTGGTCAAACTCACTCGGGCTCCATGGAGGGTAAATCCACAATTACTGCATGGAATCTTGCACCAAGGTGAAATTCCGTTAAGCAGGTCGCCATTGTAACTATTCCACCATATCCTAGCCCCTTCTTGACTTGATCACATGACATTGGATTTCATCACCAACTAGTACGATCATCGAGAGAAGTTTTTTTCTGCTTGGTTGATTCCTAGATTTTATTAGCGTATGTTGTTTCTTTTTGTTAGTTGGCCCTAGATTTTTAGTGTGTTCTGTTATTTTCCAAAATTGAGCTTGTAGATGATAAAGGTCTTCGCCGATCACATAGGATGCAAGGGCTGCCTCCGAAAAGCTATCAACCCTTACCTCCTAACCCTCCAGAAGACAACTACCATAGAGAGGTAGAAAATCAATACAACGTTGGAAGTGTTATTGCTCCTCCATTAGATTATTCAGAAGGTGCTTTGGTCATGGTTGAAAATCCCACTACATCTGTGTCGGTAACTCCTCTCGAGCCACTTTTGGTTCCTTTAGACTCCCTTGGGAACATCATAGATGAAGAGATCCCATGATTACCGGAGAGGAATTTTACCAAAACATATATCAGATCCACAGAACCAATCTTTGGTGATGAGTATAGGACTCATGTATGGCCTAGCACCATAGTAGAAACCAATCCCACACCTGCTCGTTCTGTATGGAGGACTTCATCGGGACACGATATTTATGAACATTTCGAATCCTTCCGACAACCTTTTCATCCTCATGACCCTCCTAGTGAAACAGGACCATCCGGTCAAACCATGAATCACCCAATCGATCAAGTTATTAACCCTACACTTACACCAACACAAGTCCATCCTAATTCTAGACTCATCACCTCTACTCATATCCAAAGCACTTCAATCTCTACCCCCGTTTCTACAAGTTTTTACTCTACAACTCCACATGTTCCACACGATCCTCCTGGGACATCTTCTCACCCATGAATGCAGACCTCTGCAGGCCAAATACAACCGACTGGAGGGACACCACCACCCAACAAACCTTTCCCTCCTAGAGGACTACCTTTCCTTGGTGGGCCTACCCCTCTTGGGGTACAACCCCCTTTTCATGCTCCTCCTGGAGGGAAACTTTCGTTTTCCAGTCATACCCCAGTCATAAATCCACCACTGGCAGGGGGGAAACCCTTATTTCCTGGAAACCCTTCACAATCCTGGGGAGTATCTTCAGGAGGAACTTTTAATCAACCCCACATTGGGGGGCACTCATATAATAACCCACTAGGAGGAGTATCCAATCCTATTCCTTCCAGAACATCTTACAGACAATCTTATCCGGGCGGCATCCCAAACACCACCTAGAGTTCTCCAGGACCATAGTCTTATCCTCCTCATGGGTATAATGTGTATCCACCTCCGGGATATACTCCATACCATTCTCAAGGGAAAAATGTTTATCCTCCTCATGGGAAAATAAATCACCCGACCTATAATGCTCAGACCCCACCGGGTTATACAAATGTTTCTCATGCACCATCAAATCCTTCTTATATTGGTTAGAAACAACCATATGTAGGAGGACCTACTGGTTACAACTATCCACCTAACCCAGTTTATGGTCCTACTGGTGTTCCTATGCCGCACTAGTATCATTCACAAATTAACCGACATCTACCTTTCCTTGTGACTCTGGATCTCCCAGACTTGTCTCGGTTAACTAATGATCCTATTTTTCATCCACCGGTTTGGCCATTCATTCCTGCTAAACTTCCTTCTGATATTCTGAAATTTGACGGAAACCCTAGCGAATATCCAAACAACCACGTGATGACTTTCCATTTGTGGTGTTCATCAAACTCCCTCATGGATGATTCTATACGTTTGTGTCTTTTCCAGGGAACACTTACCAGTTTGGTAGCAAGGTGGTATATCGAATTGCCACATGCTTCTTTCCATGATTTCAATTCCCTTGCCATGTCTTTCCTCACACACTTTCAACTGCCTATTCACTACAAGACGGGTATTGAACTCTTGACCTCCCTTCATCAAACTAACTCAGTGCATATCTCTGACCATATTCGTGAGTGGAGGCGATGACGAAGGATGATCAAGGCAGTCATTCCTGACATACTATTGGCGGAATGGTTTACTAAATCATTGTTACCCCCAATCGCTCGTGATGTTGCTATGGGTGGTGCAGTCACAGAGGAACAAGCCATTACTCGAGCTTAGTATTTAGATTTGGTTTATTCCCAATCTGGTACTTTGTATGATTTGTGTCTGAATTTTGTTCGAGCTAATACCGATCCTTCTAAGCCATCATCCTCATCTCATGCAGATGGTGTTATCGGTTCCATCAAAACTGAATTTTTTTTCCAAATCGAGTACACCCTCCTCTACCTCCCCCCAAACTCAAATCTCTGAGGTGAATGCATTTCAATCTACCCCTTCACAACAATCCGGAGGTAAGAAGAAGACAAAGAATAAATCAAAAAATAACAATGAACAAACAAAAAGTCAAGCTCAACCACCTGCTACCGAAAATAAAACATAATAGAAGCTAAAATTCCCGTGTATCATTTGTGGTGACGATCACTACACTCGAGACTGTCCACTTCATAATGAACTGGCCAAAATTTTCAAGGGAAAGTCACAACCCACTGTGCTTACTCAGCCTTTTCCACAGTAGCAATCCATGGTTGCTCAAACCCCCTCTCCTGGGGGCAGTTCTAGTGATCCTCATGATGAGGCCTCATCAAGTGCACATATTTATATGTTTAATGGGATCAATTTGACCACCTACTCTAATACATACGACGCACCAGGTAACCCTGAAAAAGGAAAAGACACTAACGGTACCTATAATTTACCAGATCCATCATCATCCTCTGTTAGTTTTCCATCGGTTAACCCTCCGTCTGGACCACCACAGATTGAGAAACCCACGTTCAACTCTATCTTACGCCCTCCTAAGAGAACTATACGTAAAGATACTTTTAATCCTACTTCACTTGCTGCCCAGAACTACAACATTGTTGAAGATTTGGCTCATGCACCATGTGCTATATCTGTGTTAGAAGTTGTACAACACTGCCCCAGTCAACGTAGAACGGTCTTAGCCACTCTTGGCACTGTTGATCCTGAGTCATCCAACCATATCATGTTTAACCTAGAAAATTATGTGTCTTGACTCTCTCACCAACTTGCTTTTCAAGTTGATGTCATTGCTCATAATCAACAAATCCACCAAACTATTCTGGATGAGGGAGCCTCAACTTGTGTCATGTCTTTGGTGTGTTGGAAAGGTTTAAAATCACCAGCACTCAAAAAATCCCCAACGATGTTACGCGCCTTCGATGGGTGAGGTTTTCAACCCCACGGGCTTTTACAGTCCCTGCCCATCCAATTGGGTGGAAAAACTGTTATTGTTGATGTCGGGGTGGTCGATGCTCCCCTCGATTACAACTTGTTACTTGGAAGAAGTTGGTTTTATGCTATGACTGTCGTTGCCTCGTCGGTCTTTCGATGTATTCAATTTCCTCATCAGGGTAAAATTGTCACTGTTGATCAGTTGGATTTCTACACGAACGATGCTCGCGCTCCCACCACCAACAATATTCCTTTCTTGGGAGACCACAAGATCACGTATGAAAACATTGGTGTTGGCTTATTGAAATATTCTAGCCTCATGGGTACCTTCCCTACACCACTTCCACCGACTACACATCATATTGCCACCGTTGATATGATTTTGACCGTGGCTTATCAATCTTTGGAATCATCTGACTCTTGGATTCTACCTTGTCCATTGGAATTCGATGCACTAGGTGACACCGTGCCACTTAGTCCAGCCACAACATCATATGTTTCTATCCAATCTGATTCTCCCTCGTCATATGACCAACATCTATTGGTGCTTGACATTTCCTCGATGCAATCATGGTTGAGTTCCTTATCGTCTGCGATCGACTACATTTCCCCAACTTTTCCTTTGGATGATCTATTCCAAAGATGCTTCACATTAACAAGTTACCTTGGGATAATAACCATCACCAATCCTCTTTTATTCCCCCTCATGAAGAAATTCGGGCAGATATACAGTCTATCTCCCCTCCTGATGTCGATTTTCTATCATCTCCCATGCTTTCAAATTCTGATGATTTGGATCCGGTAGTAGACATGGTGATTTCTTCGGTAGGGTTATTGGAGCCTGATCTCCTTACTCCTATCGTGACCCTCTACATGTCTTCCTTCCCAACTGATTATCTTCCATCCAGCGAAGATCTCTTGGAAGCCATGACCGAATTTTGTCCCTTGACATGGTATCCTTCCAGAGCGTTATCCTCTCGGAAGCCATGATTAGGAAGAAACCACGAGCATAGTTTCTCTTCTCTGTGGCAAGATCATTAAAAAATTAAACAAAGGTCCTGAGCATAGTTCTTTTCCTATGTCAAGCTCGTTAAAAAATGAAACATTCATCTCTCTTGAACCTTCTTTTCATCCACCCTTCTCCTTTTTCTCATATACTAGAGAAATTGGTGACGACCTTAGAGCCAATGAATGAATTGAAGCTTGGAGGGCATGTCTCCAGCCTTTGATGATCTTTCTGGAGTTAAGCCACTAGCTTTCAAGCTGGGGGCATACTGAGCTTAGTATTTTTTCTTTCTCGTGCTCGTAAATACATGAGAATGCATCAAGGTAAAATTTTATCTCTTTTTCGGACCTGTATGGATACACGAAAAAGGAACGCCCTGGAGTCTCCTTTAAGCTCTTTTCAGACTCTCTAAACATGAAAAGATTGCCAGGTGATCTTGCTTCCTTTCCCACTGGTTAAAAGGTTTGAAAGGGCATCTTTTGAGTGATAATTTATCTCTTTTTCGTCCTCACGAGACTAACTTTGTGAAAAAGGACAACATTGGAGTCACCTTTAAGTTCTTCTCAGACTCTCTAAACATGAAAAGATTGTCAAGCAACCTTGTTCTCTTCACGCTCGTTAAAGTATTTGGAGAAAATGTCTGTCGAGTGATAGTTTATCTCTTTTTCGGTCTCATTAGACTACTTTACAAAAAATGAACTGAGAGAGTTCTCTTTTAAGTGTTTTTCCAGACTCTATAATCATGAAAAACCTTTGAGTTTTCTATCTTTGGACTCGCTAAACAAACATCGACAGGCCCATATTGGACCAAACCCTTACTTCTTCCAGTTTATTAAACAAAGGAAGAGGAACTTACCGAAGGTGGGTTATATCGAGCATGTGTTACCCTCATCGAGCTCGTTAAATCAAAAAGAAGTACTCATCTATCTGGATGGGGGGAAATTTTGAAAGAAGAAAGCCAAGAAGTTTTTGAGAACATCACCAAGTAATTCTTAGGGTCGCCCTTGGACACGACACCTTGTCTTTGCATGCATTTCAATCCGCTAAACCTCCACATTGAGCCAATCCTTTTAGTTTCCTATATTCCTTTGGGTCACCTGACGTAAGTCACAACATCCACTGCATCATCAAGTTTTGGTCCATGTCATGTTTCTGTTGTCATGCCTCAGTGTTCAAGGGAAGTATCTGCCTCGAGAGTCAGCCATCACAAATATCTTGTCTCAATACCCGTGTCAGTCCATGTTCATTTGATCTACCAATTACATCTCTGTGTCCATTTCATGTCGTTGATGGGGGATACATCAAGGCCCTCCTTCGACGAGTCTATTCCTGTTGACTTCAACACATTATCCAGGGACTAGACTTAGAAACCAATTAGTACTTTGGGACCTGCATGCCTCAATAGCAGGCCTCCTCACGTTCGACAGTGCGTTTACATCATTGACCTCTGATCAGATGATTCCATGGATTTTCGACTTCAACTCATCCATTCACATTCGTTGGAATGTACTAGAGTACCTTGGGAATCATTGACATTAATGATGATTTCCCTCGCACTTGTTAACGGTTTACATCATTGACCGGTAATCAAGTGGTTTCTGCCATGTTCGACATCAGTACATCTATTCACATGGTTAGATTCGTACTACATCGGGATAGGTAAGAAGACCCTAGGTTGATTCATCACTCTGATATGTACTTTTCCCAGGTTGCGAAGGAGTTTCTCTTTCACAATGACACATATACTCTCACATAGATCCACTTTGTATTGGTCGTGGCTATGTCTTGTCATCTTGTAGATCCACTGTGTATTCTTCAGGGCTACGATCAGTTTAGGTCATAGGAGTATAGATCCACATTGTATCCTCGGTGGCTATACCTTTTATCAATACAATTATGGATCCACAGTGTATTTTATGGCATCCATATCTTGCAAATCTTTATCACCCAAGCATAGGTATGTCTGTCTTGCATTTGAAACATGTCATAATATTTGTTGGATGTTTGTGTGTAGCTTCTGTCAGGTTCTCTGTGTCTATACCCTTGCTTGAAATTCTACAAATCATTTCAGTTATCAATTCTCGTCTTCTAACTTCATACTTTGGGGGGCAATTTGTTACACATCAAAATTACTCACTTCAATAGTGTCGCAAATGTCGTCATTACAAGTGTCGCAAGTGTCGCATTTTTCTCACAAGTGTCGCAAGTGTTAGGAAAAGAAAAATGCCATAATGCCTATGTCATACCTATAAAAACATCAGAAAGACATATGAAACACCTCAAACATTTGATTTGGAAGAAGAGGAATGGTTAACTGGGTTTATGAACCTCCTGCCATTTGAAAGAACCACTAAAATTGAGTTTTTAGAGGAGAGTGCTCCCCTTTACCTCTCTCAGGAGTGCTGGTGCACCCCTATAGACTATCAGGGAGCGTTATAACACTCCATATTCCCTTTTGGAGGAGCGCTTCTACTTTCAGGAGTGTTGGCTCCCCCCTATACATTACTAGGGAGCGTTATAACACTTTGATTGCCCTTTTGGGGGAGCAGTACCTATTCTGGGCAACAGTTGGTTTGTTGAGAAGAATGGGGGAAAGATCTCTTCAATCTTTGAAGGTAGTTGGATTCAAATCCTTCGTCAAGCCAGCATCTTAGGGAAGTGTTGTGGGGTATTCTACCCTATGGACTAGCAAGCTAGGGCTCTAAGCTCGCATGCAGATCATGACCCTTCCTAAGCTACTTTTAACCTTCTACCCGAATCTGAAACCCCTTTTCTTAGGCAGACATGAGAAGAATAAACCAACCTTTTTCCAACGGTTGAAGTAGATCCTTCGTTGAGCTTGTATCTCCTTACTGCTACTGCTCCTTCCAAAAAGCTTCCCTGCAATCAAGACAAAACTATGCATGCATGCTACTGATCTATTATAGGGTTAGAGATTAAACACAAATCAAATAACATAGATAAGACTCATGTGTTCGGGACGGGAAAAGCATCTTTTTCA
>ML816982.1:96881-129767 GCA_009831015.1 Picea engelmannii
CCCTGCAATCAAGACAAAACTATGCATGCATGCTACTGATCTATTATAGGGTTAGAGATTAAACACAAATCAAATAACATAGATAAGACTCATGTGTTCGGGACGGGAAAAGCATCTTTTTCATTAACCTCAATATGAACCAATTTACAATGATTTCTGAGGCCGACCACCCTTCCACGATCCTGATCCTGGGCTCTTCCTCTTCTTTGTCCTCCAACTGCTGTGCTTGAACTTCTCCTAAAGATTGAGGAAAGGCTAAAGGGTTGGGACAATAATGGACTTGGCAATTTTGGCAGAGTTTCTTTGCTATGATTTTCCTCCTCTGAATAGTACCCCTACCCCTCCTTTTATAGGCTAGAAGGAGCTAGGGTTTTAGGCGAACCCTCGGCCATGCATGGCGAAGAGTTCCAGTTAACTGACAAAAAGCCTCGTGTCCCGGCGGAAACTTTCCTGATTTTTTGCTTTGTTAGGTACCCGCGGGCTGTAGTGGGTTAGCCCGCGGATACCCGCGTGCAGTAGAAGGTCAGCAAGCGGTCCCCCGCGCCCAGTGAGAGGTTAGGGCGCGGATTGCTTGTTTTAAGTGTTTTTTCAAGGTTTTATTCAGCATGGCTTTGGCTAGGAAGAGGCATGAGTTGGCCTGATGCCAGGTAAACCTGTGTAGTGCATTTTAGGGTTATAATAGGAAGATCCCTAACTGAAAGAAAAAAATCCTCAACTTACCCCAAAGATATGTCAAGTGGTTGGGCCTCTCCAAGCCTATATAAGCAGGCTTTCTTATGGTGAAAAAGAAGGAATGATGAGAAGCATGAAACCTATGATCTCATAGGAAACACACAGTGAAGTGGAGGAGAATTATCATTGAATTTATTTTCATTCTTATTTTGGGTCTTTTGAGCAAGGGTTAGACAAGGAGGACTTGATGAAGCTGCTGCACTCGCATCTACGGTTGTAAGTTTCCTTCATTGTTGTTCTCATTAATATGATATGCTTGGCCTATTTCTTTCTAGTTTTTTCTTAATCCCACATGAACTTGTCTCTAATAGATAGATCTATTTCAAACTAATCTTAATAGAGTAGGAAGTGGTTGTACTTTTGTTTGTCTACAGGGCGTATCGAGGAGTGAAAGATTGGAGCTCAACTCATACCGTGTAGGGAAAAACACCAGTAAAAGGTACTTCTTTTATCTTTCCTCCTCACACATTAGTTTATCTATATCTAAAATGAACTCAGTGACCATGATAAGCATCTTCTGTCTTAAGAGTTAAGAGTCTAGCTCTCAAGAGGAGATCTACCTGTCCGCAGGGAGATTTTCCTTAAACATAAATTGGCGACTCCACTGGGGAGCAAATCGAAACTTTTCAGTTTTGGTTTTCCTCATAGAATTTGTCTTGATATTCGATCTTATTAGACCTTTTTCACCCCATATGTTTGATTTCATATGCTAATTGACTCCTTATCCCATCACATTCATCTTGATTGCCAAAGTTTGACTGAAATTTTGTGTTTTTGGACAATTTTCGAAGTTTTTGAAGCCTGGAGCCCTTGTGCCTATATTATCCCAGTGCCAACACTCTCTGGAAGTCTTAGACAAAGATTTATAATGCTTTGGTATCCCTTACACCAGAGTGCCAGCCTCTCCTTTGAAAAAATACCTTCCAAAATTGCATTTTCTGAGGTCCAAACCCTGTTTCTTCACTTGCTGAGGTTCTTTGTGATTCAATGCTTCTTCCTATTGACCTTTGACATCCTTCCTCCTGAGAAGTAAGCACCTTTCTGTTCATATTTTGTGGCCTTCTTCCTTATTTTTGATTTTTTCTGCTGTTGAGAGCTTGAAATCAATCCACTACTTTTTCTCTCCTATCCGACTGAGCGGGAACTCTGGTGAACGACATCAACAATCTATGAATCATTTTATTTGGTTCTTTGAGGTCATTGTTCTTAAAACATCTCCCTTTTGTGTGAATTTTTTGATTTTGCTTAGTTATCTTTTGTTTTCTGTTTGCTTCTTGTTTCAATCATAGCAAGAGGGTGTGTGTCATTTGTGCGAAATCTGTTTATACTTGTCCAAATCTTCTTGATCTGAAAGGGTAGTTGGTAGGAGAATTTTTTTTGATTGAATTAATCATCATTCGCATACAAACAACAAAGATACATTTTAGTGATTGGTTTCCATATTAGAAGGCGTTTTTGAAAATGTTTTAGCATTGTATTGGATTCGATTAAGAACCAATTGATTGAGGACTTTTCATATTAGTGTTTGATAATGAAAACGACTCTTTCGCTTTCCCTTAAATAGGCGTTCATTGAAAAGAAACGATTGCTTATCATATTTCATGCATATTTTTGGGAATTGAGTCCTCATCACATCAGTTTCACTTTCATGCACCCTTTGAGTAAAGAACAACTGTAAAATGAATGCTAATTAAAAATTATCTAGAACATTTTTTGTTTTTAGGATCTTCCACCAATAGTAGACTAGGGTTAGTACTTTGGATTAGGCTGTGAGTACAACTCTCCAAAGTTTTCAAAACAAACATTAGCATCCTGAGCTAGGGAGATTCAAATCCAATTCTCATATTGGTTTTATGGGATCCCTCTCTCACACAAGGGTTATGCACGAGGTCATGTTCGGGAAAATTACGGAGATTATCCCTCTGTGGTTCAACTAGTTATAGTGGTCGGATCGTATATTGGGGGTCACTTGAAGGTTACCCATGATTATGTGTGGGAGCCTCTTGGGTTGATTTCAGAATTGTTATCCTTCCCATACGTTTCAGATCGGACTATCGACTGTACCCGCCCAGGGACTCACTACGAATTGGTGTCTTTAGTTGCTATAATCTTTAGGTACTTACACAAGGTGATAGTGAAGGGAAGTCTCACTGTACCTGGAATAGACATTGGTTAAACTCACCTGGGCTCCTTGGAGGGTAAATCCACAATTACTGCGTGGAAGCTTGCACCAAGGTGAAAGTCCGTTAAGCAGGTCGACATTGTAACTATTCCACCATATCCTAGCCCCTTCTTGACTTGATCAAATGACGTTCGATTTCATCACCAACTAGTACAATCATCGAGAGAAGTTTTTGTCTGCTTGGTTGATTCCTAGATTTTATTAGTGTATGTTGTTTCTTTTTGTTAGTTGGCCCTAGATTTTCAGTGTGTTCTGTTATTTTCCACAATTGATCCTGTAGACGATAAAGGCCTTCACCGATCACATAGGATGCAAGGGATACCTCTGAAAATCTATCAAAAATTATGTCCTAACCCTCCAGAAGACAACTACCATAGAGAGGTAGAAAATCAATCCGACGTTGGAAGTGTTATTGCTCCTCCGTTAGATAACTCAGAAGTTGCTTTGGTCACGAATGAAAATCCCACTACATCTGTGTCACTAACTCCTCTCGAACCACTTTTGGTTCGTTTAGACTCCCTTGGGAATGTCATAGACGAAGAGATCCCACAATTATCGAAGAGGATTTTTACCGAAACATATATGGGATCCACAGAACCAATCTTTGGTGATGAGTATAGGAATCCTGCACATCCTAGCACTGTAGTAGAAACCAATCCCACACCTGCTCACTCTGTATGGAGGAATTCATCAGGACACGATATTTATGAACATTTCGAATCCTTTCGACAACCTTTTCATCCTCATGACCCTCCTAGTGAAACATGACCATCCGGTCAAACCATGAATCACCCAGTCGATCAGGTTATTAACCCTACTTTTGCACCAACACAAGTCCATCCTAATGCTGGACTCATCACCTCTACTCATCTCCAAAGCACTTCAATATCTACCCCCGTTTCTACAAGTTTTTACTCTACAACTCCACATGTTCCACACGATCCTGCAGGGACATCTTCTCACCCAAGAATGCAGACCCCTGCTGGCCAAACACAATCGGCTAGAGGGCCACCACCATCCAATGAACCTTTCCCTCCTAGAGGACTACCTTTCCATGGTAGGCCTACCCCTCCCGGGGGACATCCCCCATTTCATGCTCCTCTTGGAGGGAAACTTCCATTTGCTAGTCATACACCGGTCATAAATCCACTGCTGGCAGGGGGGCAACCCTCATTTGCTGGAAACCCTTCACAATCTTGGGGATTATCTTCAAGAGGAACTTTTACTCAACCCCACATTGGGGGGCACTCGTATAATAACCCACTAGGAGGAGTATCCAATCATGTTCCTTCCAGAACAACTTACGGACAATCTTATCTGGGCGACATCCCAAACACCACCTAGAGTTCTCTGGGACCACAGTCTTATCCTCCTCATGGGTATAATGTGTATCCGCCTCCGAGATATACTCCTTACCATTCTCAAGGGAAATTTTTTTATCCTCCTCATGGGAAAATAAATCACCTGGCCTATAATGCTCAGACCCCACCGGGTTATACAAATGTTTCTCATGCACCATCAGATCCTTCTTATCCTAGCCAGAAACAACTGTATGTAGGAGGAGTTACTGGTTACAACTCTCCACCTAACCTAGTTTATGGTCCTATTGTTGTTCCTATGCCACACTAGTATCATTTGCAAATTAACCAACAACTACCTTTCCTTGTGACTCTGGATCTCCCAGACTTGTCTCAATTAACTAATGATCCTATTTTTCATTCACCATTTTGGCCAGTCATTCCAGCTAAACTTCCTTATGATATTCCGAAATTTGACGGAAACCCTGGCGAAGATCCAAACAACCATGTGATGACTTTCCATTTTTGGTGTTCATCAAACTCCCTCATGGATGATTCTGTACATTTTCATCTTTTCTAGTGAACACTTACCAGTTCGGCAACAAGTTATATCGAAATGCCATGTGCTTCGTTCCATGATTTCAATTCCCTTGCCATGTATTTCCTCACGCACTTTCAACTACCTATTCGCTACAAGACGATTACTGAACTCTTGACCTCCCTTCGTCAAACTAACTCTATTCATATCTCTGACCATATTCATGAGTGGAGGCGACGACGAAGGATGATCAAGGCAGTCATTCCTGACATACTATTGGCAGAATGGTTTACTAAATCACTGTTACCCCCGATCTCTCGCGATGTCGCTATGGGTGGTGCGGTCACAGAGGAAAAAGCCATCGCTCAGGCTCAGTATTTAGATTTGGTTTATTCCCAATCTGGTACTTTGTATGATTTGCTTCCAAATGTTGTTCAAGCTAATACCGATCCTTCTAAGCCATCATCCTCATCTCATGCGGATGGTGTTATCGATTCCATCAAAACTCAATCTTTTTCCAAATCGACTACACCATCCTCTACCTCCCCCAAAACTCAGATCTTTGAGGTGAATGTAGTTCAATCTACCCCTTCACAACAATCCAGAGGTAAGAAGAAGACAAAGAATAAATCAAAAAATAACAATGAACAAAAAAAAAATCAAGCTCAACCACCTGCTACAGAAAAGAAAACACAACGGAAGCTGAAATTCCCGTATATCATTTGTGGTGACGATCACTACACTCGAGGTTGTCCACTTCACAATGAAGTGGCCAAAATTTTCCAAGGAAAGTCACAACTCGCTGTGATTACTTAGCCTTTTCCACAACAACAATCCATGGTTGCTTAAAACCCCTCTCCTAGGGGCATTTCTAGTGATCCTCATAATGAGGCCTCGTTCAGTGCACATATTTATGTGTTTAATGGGATCAATTTGACCACTCACTCTAAGACATACGACACACTAGGTAACCCTGAAAAAGGAAAAGACACTAACGGTACCTGTAATTTATCGGATCCATCATCATCCTCTGTTAGTCTTCCATCGGTTAATCCTCCGTCTGGACCACTCCAGATTTAGAAACCCACGTTCGACTCTATCTTACGCCCTCCTAAGAGAACTATACGTAAATCTACCTTTAATCCTAGTTCACGTGCCACCCAGGACTACAACATTGTTGAAAATTTGGCTCAAGCACCGTGTGCCATCTCTGTGTTAGAAGTTCTACAACACTGCCCCAGTCAATGTAGAACGCTCTTAGCTGCTCTTGGCACTGTTGATCCTGAGTCATCCAACCATATCATGTTTAAGCTGGACAATTATGCATCTCGACTCTCTCACCAACTTTCTTTTCAAGTTGATGTCGTTGTTCATAATCAACAAATCCACTGAACTATTTTGGATGAGGGAGCCTCAACTTGTGTCATGTCTTTGGCGTGTTGGAAAGGTTTAAAATCACCAGCGCTCAACAAATCCCAAATGATGTTATGCGCCTTCAATGGGTGAGGTTTTCATCACCACGGTCTTTTATAGTCCCTGCCCATCCAATTGGGTGAAAAAACTATTATTGTTGATGTCAAGTTGGTCGATGCTTCCCTCAATTACAACTTGTTACTTGGAAGAAGTTGGTTTTATGCTATGACTGTCATTGCCTCATCAGTCTTTCGATGTGTAAAATTTCCTCATCAAGGTAAAATTGTCACTGTTCATCAGTTGGATTTTTGCACGACCGATGCTCGTGCTCCCGCCACCAACAATATTCCTTTCTTGGGAGACCAAAATATCACGTATGAAAGCGTTGGTCTTGGATTATTGAAATATTCTAGCCTCATGGGTACCTTCCCTACACCACTTTCATCGACTACACATCATATTTCCACCATCGATATGATTTCGACCGCAACTTATCAATCTTTGGAATCATCTGACTCTTGGATTCTACCTTGTCCATTGGAATTTTATGCACTAGGTGACACCATGCCACTTATTCCAGCCGCAATGTCATACGCTTATATCCATTATGCTTCTCCCTCGTCAGATTACCAACATCTATTGGTGCCTGATGTTTCCTCGATGCAATCATGGTTGAGTTCCTTATCGTCTGTGATCGACAACATTTCCCCAACTTTTCCTTCAGATGAATCTATTCCGGAGATGCTTCGCATTGAAAATTTACCTTGGGATAATAACTATCACCTATCCTCTTTTCTTCCCCCTCGTGAAGAAATTCAGGCACATATACAGTCTATCTCCCCTCCTGATGTCAATTTTCTATCGTCTCCCATGCTTTCAAATTTCGATGATTTGGATCCGGTAGTAGACATGGTGATTTCTTTGGTAGGGTTATTGGAGCCTGATCTCCTTACTCCTATCGCAACCCTCGACATGTGTTCCTTCCCAAGTGATTATCTTCCATCCAACAATGATATCTTGGAAGCCATGACCTAGTTTTGTCCCTTGACATGGTATCCTTCCAAAGAGTTATCCTCTCGGAAGCCATGATTAGGAAGAAACCATGAGCATAGTTTCTCTTCTCTGTGGCAAGCTCGTTAAAAAATGAAACAGAGGTCTTGAGCATAGTTCTTTTCCTATGTCAAGCTCGTTAAAAAATGAAACAGTCATCTCTCTTGAACCTTCTTTTCATCCACCCTTCTCCTTTTTCTCATCTACTAGAGAAATTGGTGACGACCTTAGAGACGGTGAATGAATTGAAGCTTGGAGGGCATGTCTCCAGC
The DNA here is from genome assembly GCA_009831015.1 of Picea engelmannii. Classification (NCBI taxonomy): domain Eukaryota; kingdom Viridiplantae; phylum Streptophyta; class Pinopsida; order Pinales; family Pinaceae; genus Picea; species Picea engelmannii. The sequence goes on from ML816982.1 coordinate 104,367, forward strand.
CTTCGATGATATTTCTGGAGTTAAGCCACTAGATTTCAAGCTGGGGGCATACCGAGCTTAGTATTTGTTCTTTCTCATGCTCATAAATACATGAGAATGCATCCGGGTAAACTTATCTCTTTTTCGGACCTGTATGGATACACAAAAAAGGAACCCCTTAGAGTCTCCTTTAGGCTCTTTACAGACTCTCTAAACATGAAAAGATTTCCGAGTGATCTTGCTTCCTTTCCCACTCATTAAGAGGTTTGAAAGGGTGTCTTTCGAGTGATAATTAATCTCTTTTTCAGCCTCACGAGACTAACTTTACGAAAAAGGACAACATTGGAGTCACCTTTAAGTTCTTCTCAGACTCTCTAAACATGAAAATATTGTCGAGCGACCGTGTTCTCTTCACGCTCGTTAAAGTATTTGGAGAAAACATCTGTTGAGCGATATTTTATCTCTTTTTCGGTCTCATCAGACTACTTTACGAAAAAGGAACTGAGAGAGTTCTCTTTTAAGTGTTTTTCCAGACTCTATAATCATGAAAAACCTTCAAGTTTTCTATCTTTGGACTCGCTAAACAAACATCGACAGGCCCATACGGGACCGAACCCTTACTTATTCCAGTTCGTTAAACAAACGAAGAGGAACTTACCAAACGTGAGTTATATCGAGCATGTGTTACCCTCCTCAAGCTCGTTAAATCAAAAAGAGGTACTCATCTATCTGGATGGGGGAAAATTTTGAAAGAATCAAGCCAATAAGTTTTTGAGAACATCACCAAGTAACTCTTATGGTCGCCCTTGGACACGGCACCTTGTCTTTGCACGCATTTCAATCTACTGAACCTCTGCATTGAGCCAATCCTTTGAGTTTCCTATGTTCCTTTGGGTCACCTGACGTAAGTCACAACATCCATTGCATCATCAAGTTTTGGTCCATGTCATGTTTCTGCTATCGTGCCTCAATGTTCAAGGGAAGTATCCACCTCGAGAGTCAGCCATCACAAATATATTGTCTCAATACCCATGTCATTCCATGTTCATTTGATCTACAAATTACATCTCTATGTCTATTTCATGTCGTTGATGGGGGATACATCAAGGCCCTCCTTTGACGAGTCTATTCCTGTCAACTTCAACACATTATCCAGGGACTAGACTTAGAAACCAATTAGTACTTTGGGACCTGCATGCCTCAATGGCAGGCCTCCTCACATTCAATAGTGGGTTTACATCATTGACCTATGATCAGATGATTCCATGGATTTTTGACTTCATCTCATCCATTCACATTCATTGGAATGTACTAGAGTACCTTAGGAATCATTGACATCAATGATGATTTCCCTCGCACTTGTTAACGGTTTACATCATTGACCGGTAATCAAGTGGTTTCTACCATGTTCGACATCAGTGCATCTATTCACATGGTTAGATTCATACTACATCAGGATCGGTAAGAAGACCTTGGGTTGAGTCATCACTCTAATATGTACTTTTCCCAGGTTGCGAAGGATTTTCTCTTGAACAATGACACATATACTGTCACATAGATCCACTTTGTATTGGTCGTGGCTATGTCTTGTCATCTCGTAGATCCACTGTGTATTCTTCATGGCTACGATCAGTTCAGGTCATAGGAGTCTAGATCCACACTGTATCCTCGGTGGCTATACCTTTTATCAATACAATTATGGATCCATAGTGTATTTTATGGTGGCCATATCTTGCAAATCTTTATCACCCAAGCATAGGTAGGTCTGTCTTGGGTTTGAAACATGTCATAATATTTGTTGGATGTTTGTGTGCAGCTTCTGTCAAGTTCTCTGTGTCTATACCCTTGCTTGAAAGTCTACAAAGCATTTCAGTTATCAGTTCTCATCTTTTAACTTCATACTTTGGGGGGAAATCTATTACACATCAAAATTACTCACTTAGATAGTGTCGCAAATGTTGCATTTTGCTCACAAGTGTCGCAAGTGTCAGGAAAAAAATACTGCCATAATGCCTATATCGTACCTATAAGGACATCAAAAAGACATTTGAAACACCTCAAACATTTGATTTGGAAGAAGAGGAATGGTTAACTGGGTTTATGAACCTCTTGCCATTTGAAAGAACCACTAAAATTGAGTTTTTAGAGGAGAGTGCTCCCCTGTACCTCTCTCAGGAGTGTTGGCACCCCCCTATAGACTATCAGGGAGCATTATAACACTCCATCTACCCTTTTGGAGGAGCGCTGCTACTGTCAGGAGTGTTGGCGGCCCCCTATACATTACTAGGGAGTGTTATAACACTCTAATTTCCCTTTTGGGGGAGCTCTACCTATTATGGGCAACAATTGGTTTGTTGAGAGGAATGCGGAAAAGATCTCTTCAATCTTTGAAGGAAGTTGGATTCAAATCCTTGGTCAAGCCATGATCTTAGGGAAGATCCCTAACTGAAGGAAGAAAATCCTCAACTTACCCCAAAGATATCTCAAGTGGTTGGGCCTCTCCAAGCCTATATAAGCAAGCTTTCTTATGGTGAAAAAGGGGGAACGATGAGAAGCATGAAACCTATGATATCATAGGAAACACACAATGAAGTGGAGGAGAATTATCATTGAAGTTATCGTCATTATGATCGTGGGTATTTTGAGCAAGGGTTAGACAAGGAGGACTTGATGAAGTTGCTACACTTGCATCTACAGTTGTAAGTTTCCTTCATTGTTGTTCTCATTAATATGATATGCTTGGCCTATTTCTTTCTAGTTTGTGCTTAATACCACATGGAATTGTCTCTAATAGATAGATCTATTTCAAGCTAATCTCATTAGAGTAGGAAGTAGTTGTACTTTTTTTTGTCTACATGGCGTATCGAGGAGCGAAAGATTGGAGCTCAATTTGGACCGTACAGGGACACACACCGGTTAAAGGTACTTCTTTTCTCCTTCCTCCTCATACATTAGTTTATCTAGATCTAAAAGGAAGTCAGTGACCATGATAAACATCTTCTATCTTAAGAGTTAAGAGTCTATCTCTCAAGAGGAGATCTACCTGTCCGCAGAGAGATTTTCCTTCAACAGAAATTGACGACTCCACTGGGGAGTGAATCAAAACTTTTCAGTTTTGGTTTTCCTCATAGAATTTGTCTTGATCTTTGATCTTATTAGAACTTTTTCACCCCATATGTTTTCTTTCATATGTTGATTGACTCCTTATCCCATCACATTCATCTTGATTGCCAAAGTTTGACTGAAATTTTGGGTTTTTGGACAATTTTCTGAGTTTTTGAAGCCTGGCACCCCTGTGCCTATATTAGCCCAGTGCCAGAACTCCCTAGAAGTCTTAGACATAGATTTATAATGCTCTGGTGTCCCTTACACCAGAGTGCTAGCCTCTCATTTTCAAAAATACCTTCCAAAATTGCATTTTCTAAGGTCTAGACCCTATTTTTTCACTTCCTGAGGTTCTTTGTGATTCAATGATTCTTCCTATTGACCTTTGACATCCTTCCTCCCGAGAAGTAAGCACCTTGATGTTCAAATTTTGTGGCCTTCTTCCTTATTTTTGAGTTTTTCTGCTGTTGAGAGCTTGAAATCAATCCACTACTTTTTCTCTCCTATCTGACTGAGCGTGAACTCTGGTGAAGGGCATCAACAATCTGTGAATCATGTTATTTGGTTCTTTGAGGTCATTTTTCTTAAAACATCTCTCTTTTGTGTGAATTGTTTGATTTTTCTTAGTTATCTTTTGTTTTTTGTTTGCTTCTTGTTTCAATCATAGCAAGAGGGTGCATGCCATTTGTGCAAAATCTGCTTATACTTGTCTGAATCTCCTTGATCTGAAAGTGTAGTTGGTAGAAGAATTTTTTTGCATTGAATTAATCATCATTCACATACAAACAACAAAGATACATTTTAGTGATTGGTTTGCATATTAGAAGGCGTTTTTGAAAATGTTTTAGCATTGTATTGGATTCGATTGAGAACCAATTGATTGAGGACTTTTTGTATTAGTGTTTGATAGTGAAAATGACTCTTTCTCTTTCCCTTGAATAGGCGTTCATTGAAAAGAAACGATTTCTTATCATATTTCATGCATATTTTTGGGAATTGAGTCCTCATCCCATCAGTTTCACTTTCATGCACCCTTTGAGTAAAGAACAACTGTAAAATGAACGCTAATTAAAAATTATCTAGAACAATTTTTGTTTTAGGATCTTCCACCAACAGTAGACTAGGGTTAGCACTTTGGATTAGGCTATGAGTACAACTCTCCAAAGTTTTCAAAACAAACATTATCATCCTGATCTAGGGAGAGTCAAATCCAATTGTCGTATTGGTTTTCTGGGATCCCCCTCTCACACAAGGGTTACGCACGAGGTCGCATTCGGACGAATTACGGAGATTATCCCTCCGTGGTTCAACTATTTGTAGTGTTCGTATCGTATATTGGGGGTCACTTGAAGGTATACCCATGATTATGTGTGGGATCCTCTCGAGTTGATTTCGGGCTTGTTATCCTGCCCATACGTTTCAGATCGGACTGTCGATTGTACCCACCCAGGGACTCACTACGAATTGGTGTCTTAAGTTGCCATAATTTATAGGAACTTACACAAGGTGATAGTGAAGGGAAGTCTCACTGTACCTGGAATAGACATTGGTCAAACTCACTCAGGCTCCTTGGAAGGTAAATCCACAATTACTGCGTGGAATCTTGCACCAAGGTGAAAGTCCGTTAAGCAGGTCGCCATTGTAACTATTCCACCATATCCTAGCCCCTTCTTGACTTGATCACATGACATTGGATTTCATCACCAAATAGTACGATCATCGAGAGAAGTTTTTGTCTACTTGGTTGATTCCTAGATTTTATTAGCGTATGCTATTTCTTTTTGTTAGTTGGCCCTAGATTTTTAGTGTGTTCTATTATTTTCCACAATTAAGCCTGTAGACAATAAAGGTCTTCGTCGATCACGTAGGATGCAAGGGCTACCTCTGGAAAGCTATCAACCCTTACCTCCTAACCCTCCAGAATACAACTACCATAGAGAGGTAGAAAAGCAATCTGACATTGGAAGTGTTATTGCTCCTCCGTTAGATAACTCAGAAGGCTCTTTGGTCACCATTGAAAATCCCACTACATCTGTGTTGGTAACTCCTCTCGAACCACTTTTGGTTCGTTTAGACTCCCTTGGGAACATCATAAATGAAGAGATCCCATGATTACTGAAGAGGATTTTTACCGAAACATATATGGGATCCACAAAAAAAATCTTTGGTGATGAGTATAGGACTCCTGTATGTCCTAGCACCGCAGTAGAAACCAATCCCACACCTGCTCGTTCTGTATGGAGGACTTCATCGGGAAATGATCTTTATGAACATTTCGAATCCTTTCAATAGCCTTTTCATCCTCATGACCCTCCTAGTGAAACATGACCATCCAATCAAACCATGAATCACCCAATCGATCAGGTTATTAACCCTACTGTTACACCATCACAAGTCCATCCTAATGCTAGACTCATCACCTCTAATCATCTCCAAAGCACTTCAATCTCTACCCCCATTTCTACAATTTTTTACTCTACAACTCCACATGTTCCACACGATCCTGCTGGGACATCTTCTCACCCAAGAATGCAGACCCCTACTGGGAAAACACAACTTGTTGGAGAGCCATCACCATCCAACGAACCTTTCCCTGCTAGAGGACTACCTTTCCATGGCGGGCCTACTCCTCCCGGGGGACAACCCCCTTTTCATGCTCCTTATGGAGGGAATCTTCCATTTTCCAGTCATACCCCATTCATAAATCCACCGCTGGCAGGGGGACATCCCTCGTTAGCTGGAAACCCTTCACAATCCTGGGGAGTATCTTCAGGAGGAACTTTTACTCAACCCCACGTTGGGGGGCACTCGTATAATAACCCACTAGGAGGAGTATCCAATCCTGTTCCTTCCGGAACATCTTACGTACAATCTTATCCGGGCAGTATCCCAAACACCACCTAGAGTTCTCTGAGACCACAGTCTTATCCTCCTCATGGGTATAATGTGTATCCACCTCCAGGATCTACTCCTTACCATTCTCAAGGGAAAAATGTTTATCCTCCTCATGGGAAAATAAATCACCCGGCCTATAATGCTCAGACCCCACCGGGTTATACAAATGTTTCTCATGCACCATCAAATCCTTCTTATCTTGGCCAGCAACAACTGTATGTAGGAGGACCTACTGGTTACAACTATACACCTAACCCAGTTTATGGTCCTACTGGTGTTCCTATGCTGCATCCCTATCATTCACAAATTAACCGATAGTGACCTTTCCTTGCGACTCTAGATCTCCCAAACTTGTCTCGGTTACTAATGATCCTATTTTTCATTCACTGGTATGGCCAGTCATTCCAGCTAAACTTCCTTCTGATATTCTGAAATTTGACGGAAACCCTGGTGAAGATCCAAACAACCATGTGATGACTTTCCATTTTTGGTGTTCATCAAACTCCCTCATGGATGATTCTGTATGTTTGCATCTTTTCTAGCGAACACTTACCGGTTTGGAAGCAAAGTGGTGTATCGAACTGCCACGTGCTTCTTTCCATGATTTCAATTCCCTTGCCATATCTTTCCTCACACACTTTCAACTGCCTATTCGCTACAAGACAGGTACTGAACTCTTGACCTCCCTTCATCAAACTAACTCTGTGCATATATCTAACCATATTCATTAGTGGAGGTGATGACAAAGGATGATCAAGGCATTTTTTCCTGACATACTATTGGCGGAATGGTTTACTAAATCATTGTTACCCCCGATCGCTCGCAATGTCGCTATGGGTGGTGCGGTCACAGAGAAACAAGACATCACTCAAGCTCAGTATTTAGATTTGGTTTATTCCCAATCTGGTACTTTGTATGATTTTCTTCCGAATGTTGGTCGAGCTAATACTGATCCTTCTAAGCCATCATCCCCATCTCATGCGGATGGTGTTATCGGTTCCATGAAACCTCAATCTATTTCCAAATCGACTACACCCTCCTTTACCTCCCCCCAAACTTATATCTCTGAGGTGAATGAAGTTCAATCTTCCCCTTCGCAACAATCTGGAGGTAAGAAGAAGACAAAGAATAAATCAAAAAATAACAATGAACAAACAAAAAATCAAGCTCAACCACCTGCTACAGAAAAGAAAACACAATGGAAGCTAAAATTCCCATGTATCATTTGTGGTGATGATCACTACACTCGAGATTGTCCACTTTGCAATGAAGTGGCCAAAATTTTCCAAGGAAAGTCACAACCCGTTGTGCTTACTCAGCCTTTTCCACAGCAGCAATCCATAGTTTCTCAAACACCCTCTCCTGGGGGCAGTTCTAGTGATCCTCATGATGAGGCCTCGTCGAGTGCACATATTTATATGTTTAATGGGATCAATTTGACCACTCTCTCTAAGACATACAACACACCAGGTAACCATGAAAAAGGAAAACAACTAACGGTACCTCTAATTTACCGGATCCATCATCATCCTCGGTTAGTCTTCCATCGGTTAATCCTCCGTCTGGACCACTCCATATTGAGAAACCCATGTTTGACTCTATCTTATGCCCTCCTAAGAGAACTATACGTAAATCTACCTTTAATCCTAGTTCACATGCCGCCCAGAACTACAACAATGTTGAAGATTTGGCTCAAGCACCGTGTGCTATGTCTATGTTAGAAGTTCTACAGCACTTCCCCAGTCAACATAGAACACTCTTATCCGCTCTTGGCACTATTGATCCTGAGTCATCCAACCATATCATGTTTAACCTAGAAAATTATGCATCTCGACTCTCTCACCAACTTGCTTTTCAAGTTGATGTCGTTGTTCATAATCAACAAATCCACCGAACTATTCTGGATGAGGGAGCCTCAAATTGTGTCATGTCTTTGGTGTGTTCGAAAGGTTTAAAATCACCAGCACTCAACAAATCCCCAATGATGTTACGCACCTTTGATGGGCGAGGTTTTCATCCCCACAGGCTTTTACAGTCCCTGCCCATCCAATTGGGTGGAAAAACTGTTATTGTTGATTTCGAGGTGGTCGATGCTCCCCTCGATTACAACTTGTTACTTGGAAGAAGTTGGTTTTATTCTATGACTGTCATTGCCTCCTCGGTCTTTCGATGTGTACAATTTCCTCATCAGGGTAGAATTGTCACTGTTGATCAGTTGGATTTCTGCACGACCGATGCTCACGCTCCCGCCACCAACAATATTCCTTTCTTGGGAGACCACAAGATCACGTATGAAAGCATTGGTGTTGGCTTATTGAAAGATTCTAGCCTCATGGGTACCTTCCCTACACCACTTCCACTGAGTACACATCATATTGCCACTGTCGATATGATTTTGACCGCGGCTTATCAATCTTTGGAATCCTGTGACTCTTGGATTGTACCTTGTCCATTGGAATTTGCTGCACTAGGTGACATCGTGCCACTTAGTCCAGCTGCAACGTCATACGTTTCTATCCAATCTGATTCTCCCTCATCAGATTACCAACATCTATTGGCACCTGAAGTTTCCTCGATGCAATCATGGTTGAGTTCCTTGTCGTCTGCGATCAACTACATTTCCCCAACTTTTCCTTCGGATGAATCTATTCTGGAGATGCTTCGCATTGACAAGTTACCTTGGGATAATAACCGTCACCGATCCTCTTTTCTTCCCCCTCGTGAAGAAATTCGGGCACATATACAGTCTATCTCCCCTTCTGATGTCGATTTTCTATCGTCTCCCACACTTTCAACTTCCGGTGATTTGGATCCGGTAGTAGACATGGTGATTTCTTCGGTAGGGTTATTGGAGCCTGATCTCCTTACTCCTATCGTGACCCTCAACATGTGTTCCTTCCCAACTGATTATCTTCCATCCAGCGAAGATCTCTTGGAATCCATGACCGAGTTTTGTCCCTTGACATGGTATCCTTCCAGAGCGTTATCCTCTCGGAAGCCATGATCAGGAAGAAACCACGAGCATAGTTTCTCTTCTCTGTGGCAAGCTCGTTGAAAAATGAAATAGAGGTCCTGAGCATAGTTCTTTTCCTTTGTCAAGATCGTTAAAAAATGAAACAATCATCTCTCTTGAACCTTCTTTTCATCCACCCTTCTCCTTTTTCTCATCTACTAGAGAAATTGGTGACGACCTTAGAGCCGATGAATGAATTGAAGCTTGGAGGGCATGTCTCCAGCCTTTGATGATCTTTCTGGAGTTAATCCACTAGCTTTCAAGCTAGGGGCATACTGAGCTTAGTCTTTGTTCTTTCTCGTGCTTGTAAATACATGAGAATGCATCCAAGTAAACTTTTATCTCTTTTTCAGACATGTATGGATACATGAAAAAGGAACACCCTAGAGTCTCCTTTAAGCTCTTTTCAAACTCTCTAAACATGAAAAGATTTCCAAGTGATCTTGCTTCCTTTCCCACTCATTAAAAGGTTTGAAAGGGCGTCTTTCGAGTGATAATTTATCTCTTTTTCGGCCTTGCGAGACTAACTTTACAAAAAAGGACAACATTGGAGTCACCTTTAAGTTCTTTTCAGACTCTCTAAACATTGGAGTCACCTTGTTCTCTTCACGCTCGTTAAAGTATTTGGAGAAAACATCTGTTCAGCGATAGTTTATCTCTTTTTTGGTCTCATCAGACTACTTTATGAAAAAGGAACTGAGAGAGTTCTCTTTTAAGTGTTTTTCCAAACTCTATAATCATGAAAAACCTTCGATTTTTCTATCTTTGGACTCGCTAAAAAAACATTGACAGGCCCATATGGGACCGAACCCTTACTTCTTCCAGTTCGTTAAACAAAGGAAGAGGAACTTACCGAAGGTGAGTTATATCGAGCATGTGTTACCCTCCTTGAGCTCGTTAAATCAAAAAGAGGTACTCATCTATCTAGATGGGGGAAAATTTTGAAAGAAGCAAGCCAAGAAGTTTTTGAGAACATCACCAAGTAACTCTTATGGTCGCCCTTGGAAACGACACCCATTCTTTGCATGCATTTCAATCCACTGAACCTCTTCATTGAGCCAATCCTTTGAGTTTCCTATATTCCTTTGGGTCACCTGACGTAAGTCACAACATCCACTACATAATCAAGTTTTGGTCTATGTCATGTTTCTGCTGTCGTGCTTCAGTGTTCAAGGGAAGTATCCACCTCGAGAGTCAACCATCACAAATATCTTGTCAAAATACCCATGTCAGTCCATGTTAATTTGATCTACCAATTACATCTTTGTGTTCGTTTCATGTCATTGATGGCGGATACATCAAGGCCCTCCTTCGACGAGTCTATTCCTGTCGACTTCAACACATTATCCAGGGACTAGACTTAGAAACCAATTAGTACTCTAGGACCTGCATGCCTCAATGGCAGGCCTCCTCACGTTCAACAGTGGGTTTACATCATTGACCTCTAATCGGATGATTCCACGAATTTTCGACTTCAACTCATCCATTCACATTCGTTGGAATGAACTAGAGTACCTTGGGAATCATTGGCATTAATGATGATTTCCCTCGCGCTTGTTAACAGTTTACATCATTGACCGGTAATCAAGTGGTTTCTGCCATGTTCGACATCAGTACATCTATTCACATGGTTAGATTCATACTACATTGGGATAGGTAAGGAGACCCTGGGTTGAATCATCACTCTGATATGTACTTTGCCCAGGTTTTGAAGGAGTTTCTCTTGAACAATGACACATATACTGTCACATAGATCCACTTTGTATTAGTCATGGCTATGTCTTGTCATCTTGTAGATCCACTGTATATTCTTTGTGGATACGATCAATTCAGGTCATAGGAGTATAGATCCACACTGTATCCTCGGTGGCTATGCCTTTTATCAATAGAATTATGGATCATCAGTGAGTTTTATGGCGGCCATATCTTGCAAGTCTTTATCACCCAAGCATAGGTATGTCTGTCTTGGGTTTGAAACATGTCATAATATTTGTTGGATGTTTTTGTGCAGCTTCTGTCAGGTTCTCTACATCTATACCCTTGCTTGAAAGTCTACAAAGCATTTCAGTTATCATTTCTCATCTTCTAACTTCATACTTTGGGGGGCAATATGTTACACATCAAAATTACTCACTTTGATAGTGTCGCAAATTTCGTCATTACAAGTGTCGCAAATGTCACATTTTGCTCACAAGTATCGCAAGTGTCAGGAAAAGCATATTGCCATAATGCTTATGTCGTACCTATAATGTCATCACAAAGACAATTGAAACACCTCAAACATTTGATTTGGAAGAAGAGGAATGGTTAACTGGGTTTATGATCCTCTTGCCATTTGAAAGAACCACTAAAATTGAGTTTTTCGATGAGAGCGCTCCCCTGTACCTCTCTCAGGAGTGTTGGAACCCCCCTATAGACTATCAGGGAGCATTATAACACTCCATCTACCCTTTTGGAGGAGCATTGCTACTATCAGGAGTGTTGACGCCCCCCTATACATTACTAGTGAGCGTTATAATGCTCTAATTTCCCTTTTGGGGGAGCACTACCTATTCTAGGCAACAGTTGGTTTGTTGAGAAGAATGGGGAAAAGATCTCTTCAATATTTGAAGGAAGTTGGATTCGAATCCTTGGTCAAGCCATGATCTTAGGGAAGATCCCTAACTAAAGGAGGAAAATCCTCAACTTACCCCAAAGATATCTCAAGTGGTTGGGCCTCTCCAAGCCTATATAAGCAGGCTTTCTTATGGTGAAAAAGGGGGAATGATGAGAAGCATGAAACCTATGATCTCATAGGAAACACACAGTGAAGCGGAGGAGAATTATCAGTGAAGTTATTGTCATTTTGATCGTGTGTCTTTTGAGAAAGGTTTAGACAAAGAGGACTTGATGAAGCTGTTGCACTCGCATCTACGGTTGTAAGTTTCCTTTGTTGTTGTTCTCATTAATATGATATGCTTGTCCTGTTTCTTTCTAGTTTGTGCTTAATCCCACATGAAATTGTCTCTAATAGATAGATACGTTTCAAACTAATCTCAGTAGAGTAGGAAGTGGTTGTACTTTTGTTTTTCTACAGGGCGTATCGAGGAGTGAAAGATTGGAGCTCAACTCGGATCATGCAGGGACAAACACCGGTAAAAGGTACTTATTTTCTACTTCCTCCTCACACATTAGTTTATCTAGATCTAAAAGGAAGTAAGTGACCATGATAAGCATCTTTTGTCTTAAGAGTTAAGAGTCTAGCTCTCAAGAGGAGATCTACCTGTCCGCAGGGAGATTTTCCTTCAACACCTTGTTAGTTCAGAGATCAAGAGGGTTTCTAAAGGACAACTTTTGAATATTAACATCATCACTTGAGGAGGCACGAGGACAACAGTTGATGTTGATGCTCTACCTCAGATTCAGAAGGCAACATCTAAGGGAGATAGGTACGACCCCCTAAAGCAAAAACTGTTCTTTAAGGATTCCATAGAAGTCTTCCAGAGTATTCCTAGTTATGAGACACAAGAGAACCCCCCTTAGCTAGTCATATACCCTAAGATAGCACAAGTATCTATGTCACCCCCTACACCCAGCAACCCTATAGGCATACCAAGACAACCTGAGCAGCATCAAAATGCAGTCGACCTCTAGTTTCAATTATTCTCTGGCATTCTGGGTAATGATCAACTGACAAAGAAGTTGTGCAATGCATTGTACCTAGTCTTAGGGAATGAAGGAACCTCAGAATAAAATATTAGGGATAAACTCCCTGAGAAGAGTACTCAGAGGATGCAACGAAGAAAAGTAAGAACTGGAAAAGAATTCTAACTGATAGTCCAGTTAGATGAATTCAAAATTAAGGACGTCGTGCTAGACCTAGGATCAAATGTGAACATTCTACCTAAAAATACCTGGGAAGCCCTAGGAAAACCAATACTGACATACTCTCCAATTCAGCTAAGAATGGAAAACTAGTACTGTATCTTTCCCATAGGAAGACTGGAGAACATGGAAATCGATGTAGCAGGAGTAAAAACAGTGGCTAACTTTGAAGTCATTGAGATCATGGGAGACAAGGACCCCTATCCTGGGCTACTTGGCATCGATTGGGCCTATGAAAACTATGCAGTAATTGACTTAAAGAAAGACACCATGACTTTTGAGGCTACAAGAATCAAGGTAGTTCAACCTTTGGATCCATATGTAGAACCCAGGTATGCAGAACCAACATACAATAATATTAAATGAGAAGACCTAGACCAGTTATACACCATAACAACCAGGACAAGAAACGATTACATAAACCCTACTACAGATGGATTAGTAAGCTTGAGAAGCATACAATCAGTAGATGAGGAATCAGAATTGGCTTTTGATAATTGTCAACAAAGTTCGCATGAACGATTCTCAACAAGATGCGCACCTATCAACTTGACCAGATGGGTCGGGACTGAAGTCATAGAACACCTAGTATATGATGACACCTTAGACCTAGGAAATTTCTTACAGAGCATGGAAGAGAACGTGAGAGAGGATCAACGAATCTCTGTACTAGATATTTATTTCTAGAACAACCCCGCTAGATGGTGGGCTATGCACAAAACTACACTTAAAACTTTGGATGAGGTGAAGCAAGCTCTCAAATACAGGTTCTGGAATAAGGAACAACTAGAAACAAAGATACAGATGAAACCCCACGCCGTACAACTGTTCATCAGAGAATCAGACCCGAGAATACACATCGAACAGTGTGTGACACAATGGCAGGTTGCAGATATACCCTCTCTCTTCTAGGTTAAGGTATTTCCCCATTCCCTAGGCACATGAGGAAACCAGAAGACAGACCAGTGATTGGCGAACACTAACAACTCAATTTTGCAAAGACTTCTTGTTTACAAGTAAGTGCCCTGAGCTTGAATCAATCCTACAAAATATTAAAGAACTTCTTTCCACAACCAATAATGACAAGAGATCAGAATTTGTAGTATGTCTCGGGCATACCCAAGAATTTCAGACCAAACTCCACTTACCTGTGATCAGAAAGCCTATATAATGTTATCATATTAGCAAAGCCTCAGAAATCCTAGATGAATTAGAAGAACTGAGAAACCTAGCCATCAAAGAGACTAAGGGAAATAGGGAAATACAAAACACCATACCTAACCAGACCAATAGTTCCTACAATCACCCGTTAAAACTGCAGAGACTAAACATAGGGACCAAAGAGCAACCCAAGATAGCCTTGGTAGGTGATTAATGGGATGAGCAAACTAGCCAAGGAATACAAGCCTTACTGCAAGAATACAAAGACTTGTTCCCGAAGACTTTTTCAGAATTAAAAGGAATCAAAGGAGTTTTGGGTGAAATGAAGATTGATCTAAGACCAGGATCCAAGCCTATCAGACATAGGCCATACCGTCTTAACCCAAGAATAAAATAAAAAGTTAAAAAGGAGATTTATAATATGTTAGAAGAGGGTCTTATTTTTTTAGTAGAAGAAGTAGAATGGGTCAGCCCGATAGTCATTCAAAACAAGAAAGACATCGAAGACATTAGAGTATGTGTAGACTACAGGAGCCTCAACTTTTCCTATGTGTGTTGGTCACTATAATTTCTTATTTAACTAAACAATCAAGTGCTACATAAATTGTCAACCCAGGGAAGTCTGTTTATTTCAAAGGTAATCACACACTGTATATGCTCAATCTCAAAAGCAATCTAGAGTTGTAGTAAAAGTATATTAATCACACCTTGCCTTGAACAAACTGAAGTTCTACTTTGAATTACAGAAAAGCAACCTACCTATTGCAGAGTTCACAATTTTAAAGAAATAATTATCCAAAGAATCCTAGATTACATTAAGAGATAACAACCTAGGAAAGAAATCTTTCAGGACACTGCAAAAGGAAAGACCAACTATTCTGTAACAGAGAACAGGACCCTATTCCCCAAGCAGGAATCTTCAACACATGTTTGCGATCATCACACTTTCATGAACTCATTACTAATTAAAATGATTGAAACACACTGAAGGCTAACTATCTCTTAACAGAGAACATGACCCTATTCCCCAAGCAGGAATCTTCAGCACCTGTCCCTGATTATCACGCTTTCACACATTCACAAAACAGGATTGCTAACTAGAATGATTAACAGCTACCCAAGCATGAATTATATGAAAACAATGTAGCAACCAATAAAGCAGAGTTTCAGCAAAACAGAATTCAGTAAAGTAGAGTTTCAACAAAACAAAATTTAGTCAAGGCATGAACAAAAATAATACTAACACACTACAGAACTAATGGGTGAATATTGTGAAGAAGGTGGGCCCTCCCTTCTCACAAGATTCCCTAGAAATGAAAGGAACTAAGAAGGAATGCTCAGAATAATCTTTTATTCATCTGTCAACTGTATCATGTTACAATGTCTGAAGTAAACATGTCCTTCTCTATGATTCATTTCTTAGCCAAGAAAAAAGGTGTCTTCTAATGATGATTTCCCCTTATTTAAAGAGGAGACTCCCCTCGATACAATTTGATCATCAAATTACATCTGCACATCTGAATCCTATTCTTAGATCTAATTTCTATACTGGAATAGGATATCCTGATCTCTTGTAACAGAATGCTATTACAATAATTGAAATGGTGTTGAGTGAGGTGTAGTTGTTGCAGCTGGAGTAACAGCTTCTTTATTTATCTTCTTGTTACTGTTGTTATTGTTTCAGCATCGCAAATCGCGGGTTGTTTCAGCAACGAGATTTGTGTTCTGACTATTTCAGCAACGTGGTCTCACGCAACAACAATGGTTAATTCTGGATCAAGGTGCAGTTGTTGTGGTGAGTGTACCATCTTCTTCTTATGTGAATTGTTGTTTCATCATCATAGACCACGGAGAGTGTAGAAGCTTCTTCTTTTGTGAGTTGTTGTTTCAGCATCGTAGTCTACGGAGAGTGTAACAACTTCTTCTTGTGTGAGTTGTTGTTTCAGCATCGTAGTCCACAGACTGTTTCAGCCACGGGGTTTGTGTGCTTTTGACTGTTTCAGCAACGGGCCTTCAAACAACAATGATAATATGTAGTTCGAACTGTTTCAACACTTATATATTTCTAATCAACGGTTAAGTATGAGAGTAATGTAAAATTATATGCAAAACAGATTAAACATATAGCAAAGAGAAGAGACGGTATATGCCTTTGGAAAGATAGGGTAAGGTGATAATGTAATTTTAAATGTGAGTGGAAAAAGGATGTAATGGTAGCAAAAGTGTGAACAAAAAGGTACATTATAGGGTCCTAACATCCCCCCCAACTTAAAAGGTTGCATGTCCTCAGGTAACTTCAATCTGAATCAGAATCTGAATACTGACTCTGAGCGTGCAAGTTACTTAAGCAGTAGCTGTGGAAAGTGTTGTCTGTTGGAGCTCTGAATCCTTGAACGTGTTGTAGCCTTTGCCAATCTGTTGTTTCGGCCTTCTTGGGAAACTTATGATGAACTTGATATTTCTCTGTTGGCATCCAAAAAATAGGAAAATGAAACTGATAACCTATCCATCTTTCATCACATTGCTGAACACATTTGATGTAGCTAGGTACCCTGGAGATTGCTGTCTCAAGATTAGCAGGGCTAAAGGGATTGTGTTCCTGTCTTTTCTCAGGAGATTGTTGCCAAAACATGTTATTTTCTTGTAGGGCAGCAATCTCTGTGGATTTAATGAACTGTTGACAATCTTGAAGCACTATTTTCTGTAGTTGCCGAATGTATTGATTCATCCCTGGTTTCTTCAAAAACTGATAATACTCTGCAACAAAGGTGGCAACATTTTGTGGTTCTGGCCATATCCAGAGAAGGCAGTTATCCTCGTTATGCTTGGCAGCGAGGAAGTCATTCTGCCATATGATCTGATTTTTAAGGAAGGAGGTGAGTGCCCGAATCTGGATATCACTGACAAGAGGGTTAAGGTTAAGCTTTCGGTTCTTAGGGATGGCCTCATTATGAAGATATACCTCACAGAGGAGGTGCTGATCCATAGCAGAGGCTTCTGCAAAGGTTCTAATAAAATCTGTTGGATTTAACACTGCATGGGGTCTACCTTCTTTGATTGATTTAATCTGAAAAAATGTAAGTCGTTCCATGAGGAACAGAGAGTAATTGTAGGATGGTTTCCTTCCAGCCAACAACTTTTGTGCCAAGTCAAACATCAAGAGCAATTTGTGTTTCAGCTCTTTATTCTGTTTCTTAAGGGCATGGGATTCCTGGCGTGTTTTCTCCAAAGCTTCCCAGTTTGAATAGATATGGTTTAGCCAGAGTATTATGTGCTCCTGCAGGCTTTTGTCCTGTGTAACATCAAACTCTTTTTTCCATTTGTCCATTATTGCCTGCTCATCCCATGGTTGAGTTTGTGTTTCAACATCGCAAGTGATATGTTGAGGTAGGATTTGAGTGGCTTGTTCCACAAGGGTGTGGGTATTGATTTGGCTAGGAGGGGCAGATTCATCAATAGGAAATGTTTGTACAACTTTATTAACAAAAATAGGGGCTTCAGATTTGACAATTTTTGTAGGCCAGGGTTCATTTTTAATTTTGGAAGGTCTTGATGGTTCTTGTGTAACAGCAGGGTTTTCTTTTTTGACTGCAAAAGTCGTAGGTGCAAGGGAAGCTCCTGGCATTGGAATTTGAATTACTTTGTATCCTGCTTGATAATAGATGTCCCCACATTGACTACACATATACTCTCTACAATGATTCTCTATTGTATTTTCCTCTGTCATGGTCTCTATGCGAGCTAGGGTGTACAATTTAAGTTTCTTCTCGTAGGCTTCCTTTACCATGACTAGCTCTTGCTTGTAGGCTTCTAGTTCAGACCTTAGGGACTCATTTTCTTGTAAGATAGAGGCCATTGTTGGTTTTGGAAAAGGGGTGACTGGTTCTTGTGTAATAGTCATAGCCGCACTAGGTGGTTCTTTTGGAGAAGCTACAGGATCGGCAATTGATTCTTGTATTTCAGCTTCTTGATGTAGAGAAAGTAATGTTGCAGCAGCCTAAGAATCTGATTCATGTATCTCGGTAACAATATCAACAATTGGTTCTTGTGTTTCGGCTGTAGCTAGTTCTTGTGTAACAGCTATAGCTGGTTCTTGTGTTTCAGCTATTGAATGAGTAGTTGGTTCTTGTGTTTCAGCTACTGAATGAGTAGCTGGTTCTTGTGTTTCAACTACTTGATGAGTAGCTAGTTCTTGTGTTTCAGCTACTAAATGAGTAGCTGGTTCTTGTGTTTCAGCTACTTGATGGGTAGTTGGTTCTTGTGTTTCAGCTACTTTATTTGAAAAGGATGATGTCGCAACACACTGGGCCTCTGGTTCTTGTGTTTCAGTGCCCATGGGTGGAATAGGTAAAAATTCTGGAATTTGGGAGGTTGGAAGTGTATGGGATTTTAGCCAGATGGGTTGGGGGTTTGGGGCAATGGCAGTAGTGGATGCTCTTGTTGAGGTCCTTGTTCATTTTCTTTGTAAAAAGGGTGGAAAAAGAGGAATTTTCTTTCGTTTGCATGGGGGATTTTCCTCAGTGATGGGACAGGGAGAGTTGTCTGGTCCAGAATCATCGCTAAGGATATGAACGGTAGGAGTGGATGATTCTGGTAAGATGTGGGGCAGGCTTGGTATGGTAGGAAGGTTAATTGGATTGATTGGGTCTATAGGCAGACTGTTAGGTACTTCCGGAGGGTCTGGAGGGTTTTGTGGTTGTTGTTCCTGAAGATTTTCAGGATATTCAACAACTTCTTGGGGATCTATGGGTGGGCTGTTTAGGAAAGGGTTTGTTTGGGCAAAACCCTTTTGAATAAGTAGTTGAGCGAGACAGTAATGAGTGAGGGAAAGGGCAAGATTTTTATCCTTTTTACAGTAATGCAACATATTTTTAAGACATCCGAGCAGATAATAAGGAATGTTCACCAATCTAGCATGTCGTAAATGAGATAACAGGACAAAATCGTACTAGTAGACTACCTGGTATCGACCTTCACAGGTAAGGTAGTGCTTGACAAACTTTGCAACTTTTGGTCAAGGAGGCGTCAATGAGCTAAGTCGGACACCCCGGCATTTAGGCTCAATTTGTTCCCCTGGCAAGAGGAAATCTTGCTGGGCATTAAGGATGATATGTTTGCGGCTGAACCAGCGAATGCCATTGGCAGGGAGACCTGAAACCTGTGCTATATCCTCCTTTGTAACTGGAATCCGAGCCCCTTGAACAATGGAATGATATTCCTGGATATTTTGAGCAAATTGAAGAACCTGTTGTTGATCAAATCCCTGGAGCCTCTGAAAATAACCCAGCCATCCTGCCTGCAGAAAAAATTGATAGACTTTTGGATATAGTTCTAACAGGGATATCATGGTAGGTTCGTACCATATAAAAAGGCCTCCCATAGCTAACAGCTCAGTAAAATGCACCGTCAGAGAGTCGAGTAACCGCTTCTGTGCAGAGTGAGTTTTTCAGGTGAAGGCATGCAAATGGTGGTGAAACAAACGAAAGGATGGTAAAAAAAAGAATGACGGTGGTTGGTTCGTGTGAAATGATGGTATAAGATTTTGATATTTCCCCTCCCCTCAAGTACGGCTAAAATAATGATTTTCCATGAGTGGTAATAATGAGTTGGGATCTTCTCATTAACTATAGTTCAATTGTATTTACATATAAAGTTTACATACCTCATCTTTACCTTTTGATTCTTACTTCAAAGAAAATATAGTGCCTGTCCATAATAGTTCTGTAGTAGCCATGGGGGAGACTTTTGATTTGTTAGAGAAATTGTATCAAGGATTTGTTTAGTGGAAGGACAAAATGTAGTATAAGAGTGAAAGAGCTTATTGACAGGGAATGTTGAAAAGTTGGTGTTTCAGCAATAGGGAAATAATAGAGAAATATTTGTTGAAGAGTGATGTTGCAGAATACTGCTGAGGAAGTGGTGTTTCAGTAGTGGTGACATGTTGCTAAGTAGTGGTGTTTCAGCAACAGGGAGAAGGGCCAAAAATTGTTGAACAGTGGTGTTTCAACAATGGAGAAAAAGGAGAAAAATTGTTGAATAGTGGTGTTTCAACAATGGAGGAAAAGGCAATAAGTTGTGGAACAGTGGTGTTTCAGCAATGGGAAAAAGGCGAAAATTTGTTGAACAATGGTGTTTCAGCAATGGAGAAAAAGGCTAAAAATTGCTGAACAATGGTGTTTCAGCAATGGGGGAAAAGGCAAAAAGTTGTGGAACAGTGGTGTTTCAGCAATGGGAAAAAGGTGAAAAGTAGTGTTTTATAAGATGAAGCTTGGCTCTTCTTGATGTAAGATCATCCTTTCTTGGTAGGCCTTTTCTTTGATCGAGAATCTGCAAAAATCAATTGTAACATGGTATTTCTTGATAGGGATTATTAGTAAACGAAATCTAATCTAATACTAAAGAAATTAATTTAAAAAGAATTAATTGCAATGAGGGGTAGGAGGCCCCTCTAAAAAGAGGTAATGAGAGTCTTCCACACATGTGGCCTTAAAATCTTCTTTGGAAATAGGGTGCTGGTACAGACGGAGCCGATGACCATTTACAAGTAACAGTGTTTTAGAGTCATCGATTGTGACGAGCCTTACTGTTCCATTGGGGAAAAAAGTGTCCACTTCGTAAGGTCCAAGCCATCTTGTACGTAGTTTCCCTTGAAATTCTTTAAACCGAGAATCATACATTAAGGCCCAATTACCTTTTTGGAATTGCTTATGCTTGATAGTTTTGTCATGCCATTTTGATCTTTGTTATTGAATCATAGTTGTCTGATGAATGGCATCTAGTCTTTTTTCATCCAGTTCATTAAGCTGCTGCAACTTGGCTATCTGTGCATCGGTCAAATCAAGGTTGACAGCTAAAGCAATCCTTAAGGTTTTGATTTCAAATTCCACAGGAAAGACAAAACTTTTTCCATAAACTAATTCATAGGGAGAGAATCCTGTAGTATTTCTCCAGGTAGTTTTGTAGGCCCATAATGCTTCAGGGAGCCTGTGGGACCAGTCCTTTCTATTTTCCTTCACTATTTTTGTGAGAATGGCTTCTATTACTTTATTTGTGCTTTCCACCTGTCCATTGGCTTGGGGGTGGTAAGGTGTAGTCATTCTATGTTGAATATGATATTTTTGAAGGGTGGATTTAAAATCGTGAGAAGTGAAAGGAGGTCCCCCATCTGTAACTAATTCTCTCGACACTCCAAATCTAATGAAGATGTCTTCAAATAGGAAATCTAGAACTGCTTCTTCGGTCTCTCTATGGAGTGATTTATCTTCCACCCATTTGGTCATATAATCTATGCAGACCACTATATAAACGTTTTGATTGGATGGGGGGTTAATGGGTCCTACAAAGTCTAAGGCCCATATTTCAAATGGTTCGAGTACTACCTGGGGATTTAATGGCATTTCATCTCTATGATTAGGTTGTCCCATTCTTTGACAGCTATCATAGGCTTGGACATATTTCTTTGCATCTTTAAAAAGTGAGGGCCAATAATACCCCATCCTGAGAATTTTATGTGTTGTTCTCTTATCAGCAAAATGCCCTCCACAAGGGCCATCATGACAAGATTTTAGTAGATCATAAACTTCATCTTCTCTAATGCACCTTCAAATTTCTTGATCAAGTCTTGTGTGGAAAAGACACCCACTTATCCATCTATACCGAGCACTTTGTTGAATGATTCTTCTTTTCTCCCGGTGGGATAGGTGTGGTGGTAACTTCCCTGCAACCAAATAGTTAGCGATGTCTGCATACCATGGTGAGTGAGAAGATACTACAAATAGATATTCATCGGGAAAGGAATCATCTACTGGAGTATTATCATTAGGTGTTAACCGAGAAAGGAAATCGGCAACTACATTTTCTTTTCCTGGTCTATCTACAATTGTAATATCAAATTCTTGTAATAATAGTAACCATCTGGTGACTCTAGCATTTGTGATAGGTTTGTTCATTAGATATTTGATAGCTGGGTGATCAGTATGGACAAGAGTAGAGTATCCAGTGATGTAATGTCGAAATTTATTAATAGCATAGATAACTACTAAGAATTCCTTTTCGGTAACTGTATAGTTAAGTTCAGCAGGAGTCATATTCTTGCTAATGAAATAAATAGCATAAGGAAGATGATTTTATTCTTGTCCCAAGACAACTCCTATTGCAGTATCTGAAGCATCAAAGGATATATGAAAGGGAAGTGTCCAATCAGGTCCTCTTAGAATAAGGGTTGTAGATAAAGGATGTTTAAGTGTATTAAATGCTTCCTGGCAAGAATTAGTCCAATTGAATTCGACATTTTTCATCAGTAACACAAACAGGGGAGAAGCTATTTTGGAAAAAAATTTGATAAATATTCTGTAGTATCCAGCATGTCCTAGAAAACTTCTTACCTCTGTTTGGGTTTTGGGAATAGGAATATTTTTAATGACTTGTATCTTGGATGGGTCCACCTAGATTCCTTGAGATGAAATAAAATGTCCAAGCACTATTCCTTCGCTCATCATCATATGCCATTTTTCTGTGCTTAAGGAGAGGTGGGCTTGTATACATCTTTTAAGTACTTTCTCAAGGTTTTGTAGTGCTTCCTAAAAAGAAACACCATAACGGGTAAAATCATCCATAAAAATTTCCATAGAGACATTAAGCATATCAGAAAAGATTCCTATAACTGCTCTTTGAAAGGTTGCTGGTGTATTAGATAGTTCGAATGGGAGAACTCTATAAGAAAAGGTTCCCCAAGGGCTAGTAAAAGTGGTTTTATCTTGGTCTTGGGGTGCAATTTTGATCTGATTATACCCACTGAAACCATCTAAAAAGGAGAAAAATTTCTTCCCTGACAAATTGTCTAACACCTGATCAATGAATGGTAATGGGAAGTGATCTTTTTGAGTGGCTTTATTTAAGGATCTATAGTCTACACATACTCTCCATTCCCCATTTTTCTTAGGAACTATTACTAATGGGGAAACCCATTCACTGTCCGATATAGGATATATAAACCCTGGATTGAGCAATTTTGTAAGTTCTTCTTTAAGAATTTCTCTTAAATTAGGGTTCATTCGTCATTGAGATTGGCAAATTGGTCGACAATCTTCCTTGATATATATACGATGAGTGCATAATTCAGGAGAGATTCCTTTCATATCTGTATAGTCCCACACGAATGCTTCTTTATGTTCAAGAAGTAACTTCATTAATTGTTGTGTTTCAACATCTGTTAGGTTGGGGTTTATGTTCAATGTTTTTCCAGGTTCAATTTCTACTGGTATACTTTTAGAAGAGATGGTGGCAGATGTTTGAGGTGGGTTTTCATAGTTAAGGTTTTCCTGATTATCTGACTCCAAAAGTGCAGCTAGTTGGTTATGAGTTTCTGGAGTCACGGAGGAGGGTTCACAAATAAAATTATTAATTACTTTATCCTCAGTGGAATCTTTAAGGATTAAGGCTTGTTTGATAGTCAAGATGGGTTGACTAAGTTGATCATCAAAGTCTACCCATACATAATTATCATTATTAATCAAGGGTGTAGCGTGAGGGTAGAGGGTAAGCTGTTTAGTCTCGTAACCGTTGGAAATTGTCATTGAACCTAATCTACAGCTAATAAAAGCGTCTGTTGTGGCTAGCCAAGGCCTGCCCAAAATTAGAGGGTGCCCCCCCAACTTTGTTTTAGGTTGTAATACCACAAAGTTAGCTGGATAATTCTAGGATTCCACTGAGATAATTAGGTCTTCAATGACTCCCTCCGGTTTGATTGTAGACCGGTCAGCTAATTCTAGGATGTTTGGGGTGTCTCTGATTTCATTCTGCAATTGTAACAGTTGTGAGGTTTCCAGAGTCATAACATTGATAGTGGCACCTAAGTCTACCAGGACTCGAGGGATTATCGTTTTTCCAATTTGCACTGAGACCGTAGGGTGGTCGGGATCACCATATTTAACTGGGGGAACTTTTCCTGACATTAGTGTAGACAAGTCACCCATGACATGAACTATGAGGGGATCTTTAATTTTCTTACCAGGTTTCTTAACACAAATATCTCGCATAGTCCTGGCATAAATTGGTACATCTCGGAGTGCTTATAATAGTGGAATTTTGACATAAATATTTTGTAATTCCCCTAGAAGATTGAAAGAAGGTGGCTCAGGCATTTTAGTCAAAGCTAAACGCTCAGGAAATGGTGGTTCTACTGTTTCAACAACAGTGTTAGAGGATGATTGTACCTCTTTAGGTACATCATGCTTTTTTGTTTCCTCTTTATCAGAAGAGGTAACATCAGCAATGATAGGTTCTACTATTTTCCCAGATCGTAAATGAATATAATTGCATTGCACGGGGAAAAGAGAAAGTGTAGATTGGTTATGAATATCAATGCACTGCATAGCTTTATTATTGGGGTTAGGGTTAGGTTGTACAGGTAGTTGGGGCCTCATCATTTGATTGTTTGGTGGAGTACCTGATGGTAAGGAGAGTGGTTGTAGAAATTGTGATTGAGGTAATTGATTTGGGAATGGGGGTTGTTGCCCTCTCCAATTTGGATTCCATTGATTAAGATACGGTTGTTGTTGTGGAGGCCAAGGAGTCCACATTGACGAATCAACAAAGGGAGGGTTAGTTTGTTGCATGGGTGGGTAATTCATTTGATTTAGGTATTGCATTTGATTATAGGGAGGGTAATTCATTTGATTAAAAGAAGGATAGTTATTCCAACGATTAGAAGGTGTAAATGGCATATTAGGATTCATACCTTGTCCCCTCGGTTTCCATTGCCTTCTCTGTGTCAACAGATAGACAACTTTAGCTTTTTCATCAGTTGGTTGTAATGCTGCCTTGATTCCTGTAAAGAAGGGCATTGTTGAGTTTCATGATCCTTATCACAGATGATGTAGATTGGCTTTTTGTCCAATGGACATTCCCTTCGTGGGTGCTTGTCTCTACATTTAGAACAAAAGATGGACAAAGATGCTTCTGCTTCGGCTTGTTTCTTTTGAATCTGCAGGGTATCAATTTGTGAGGCAAAAGAGCTTAGCATTTCATTTTTAAAACCTTCAAGTAAATTACCTATTTTGACTCTTGTTTCTCCTCCACTGGCTGATTTTTGAACTCTTGAAAATGTGGTATCCCTGCTATTTGATCTATTCCTTGAAGCTCCTCTTGAACATCTTTTACATAGGTTAACAATTTCATCGTATGATTCTTTAGATATGTCCACTTTTCCAAGAATATTCAACATATCTAGACAATCATCCCTTACTCCTTTTAATAATATTGTTTTAAGAATATCTTTACTTACATCGGGGTGATTGGATCTTTGTAGATTATACTGTAGCCTTTCTACAAAGTCCTCCAGATTTTCATCCTCTTTCTGTATCATCTTGAATAGTTCTTCCCTT